>KV751325.1:12310424-12331691 GCA_001698575.1 Mola mola
TATGTTTGCAAGGCCTTCTAAGTGCCAACTCTTACTCTGGCCAACCTTATATTCCAATATTCATAAATTTGATCCAGTCTTTGATTGTTTTCTTTGATCAAACAGAGGTTATTCTTGCTGTTCAACCAGAAAACATAAGATGGAATTCATCCTTCTGTTTTCCTGAGAATCCCAGAGGGTTTTTTTTGCACTCATCCTGCAGGGTAAGAACTCTCAGGAACCCTTGATTTTAGCTGCTGTGGGAGGGTCACTCTGTTCAACCCTAAAATGAGAAGACTAATTAATGGCTAGATCCGACTTTATCATAACTCGCGGAACTTTGATTTATGTTTAATTTGTGATTCTTAAATCTCTTTAATGCAAGGCTGAAATAAAGGAAAATGTTTATGTTTCTATTTAATCTTACATTTCATGGATCTCGCTCAGATTCTTCTGGAGCTGTTAATATCAGACTATGTTGCTGAACTAATTTTTAGTTATAACCTTCCAATGATCACGCGTACTTTCACCTTAGAGGCACTAATCCTACACTTCAATGCCTAATTGAAAGGACAACTGCACAAAAAAATGAAACAATCATAAATGTGATTGAACTCTGAATAACCAAGTTGCTGTCATTCCTGCAATAACTTACAGCAATAACAAGGTCTGAGTTGAGGAGCAAGGAGAAAGAGGAGGGTGGGTAACTGAGGGTTAGTGTACGTGTGTGTAAGTGTGTGGGTCTTATAGATAGTGCCCACAGATGGACAGACAGACAGACAGTGGGATTAGAGAGCTAAGAGAACGTGTGGGGGTATATTTGCTCGGTGGCTTCCCCCCAGCATCAAGTTTATGTGTACAGGGAGCATGCAGTGCTGGTCCAGGCTTTTCCATGCTGTCACAAAGACCCTTGTGAGACCAGCTTATTTTCCCCGCAGTAAAACACGAGAGGGAGTATACCCTGTAGTAAAAGTGAAGAGGGGGCTCAGTGAAGTTAGATTTAGGGCCGCCTCCGGCTCTCTGTTCTGTGTGTGCCATCAGGGAAAACCTACTCTGACGCTCTCCTTCTGTTGTTCGGGTTGAGTTACATGTTCGGAGTCAAGGGCGTAAAATGTGGTGCATAACATGTAAGCAAGTTTCATAATAGATTTTAATTAAAGAGAGAGGTATTACATTGTTTTCAGTTATTCAGTTGGTTACATAGCAGTTTATACGGTGACAGATAATAACAGCATTTTAAGCAGCTGTGCAATAAAAGTTATCACACTTCACAAAGCTATTGCAATACCACTTGCTTGACTGTACAAGATGCATTTTCACAGATGATTGCAAAATGTGCTTGTATTTGTTCCCCCCATGTTTTAAAGGAGGATCTCAAAGAGAACACGAACTTGCACATAACAGAGCTATGGCTGGAAAACAACAATCAGCATTTCATCGAAAGTTATTGTATATCCAGTACAGAGGCTGATGGCTTTGCAAAGCCACCCACATGGCAAAGGTACAGCACTGCACATGCCTAAACCAATGTGCTCCAAGCTGTTTGGAGGTTGTTAATGGGTGAGAGATTGACATTGAGTATTGCTTCATTACATTCCACATTTTGATCAAGTCATTGAGTCAAGCTCCAGGCTCAGACATGCAACAAGAGAGCTGGTGTGTGTGTGTGTGTGATAGCAGCCGAATGAACACAGCTTACAAGCAGGTACATCTGAAAGTTGAGGTTTCAACAAACAGCGGTAAAGCGTCCGTGATCTGAAGATGTAGCTCTGCTTCATACATCATAAACATCTGAAGTGGCAAAATGGAAAGTCTGTAAACCTCATAATATTTTTTGCATTTTTGGCTGAGTTTGTATGAAAATAGCTATGAAATACGGATAAAGGACGTTATCACATAACAAATTATACCTAAAAGCCCAAACAACGAATTATTTAAATCACATTTAAATTCATGTACATTTTTACAAAAAATATGAATAACTAGTGACTATAGCTCATCCGAATATTGATATTTATGAATATATCCAAATATTATTAATGACCAGTCAATCTTTGTCTGTATCAGGATATGCAAGTTGTGATTATGCGTAGTAAACTTTCATTGCGATGGCGTTGTATATAAAATGGGGCCACAAAGACAAAACAGAAACAGGTGGTGTGCTAACTTTCTACACATTGTCTCTAAATTGCAACCGAACGGCTTAAAAGATGAGATGGGCCATTCGCTGGTGTGGCATCCACTTCACAACACAAAGAGACTGAAAGCTGCACATTCGATCCTACCACCACTGGGTGCTCTCAGATCACTTTCTTGCTCTCCGTCCCCAACCACTTGTGAGAGGCGGCTCAGGTCAGTGTGGAGAGAGCGGTGTGAGTCATTCCAAGGCACTTGATTCTTTCATTTCCTTCGAAGATGACCGAAAAATGAATAGTTCTTTTGCTAATGCCCTTTTTTACCCAGGGAACAAATGCACTTAATGAAATGATGACACAATGCTTAATCAAAAGTTATGAATAGATACTCCCTTTGGCATGATATGTACACTTGTCCACTTTGATGACAATAATGACATTGTCGCCAGATAAAAGTTGTTAATATTATCATTATTTTAAATTGCATGCAATGTAACATGAGGCTGAATGCCATTTGAGAAACCCAGGATGTGGAGAAAAATAAATGAGATACATTCAAACAGTAACCCAATTCTTAAAAAAAAAAAAAAAAAAAAGGATGCTTGAGACAGAAGGCAAATCACTAAGTCTGGAAAGGCAAAACAACCCCAGTGATCTAAACCAAACTGACATATAATCACAGCACCGAGAGCATATACAAGAAGAAAAATGTTAAAGTCATTGTAGCTAAACATTAGGCCTCAATATCTCAGGTATCAAAACAGAGAAGTACAGGTTTCATTTTATAATAACAAAATACAGCCCAGGAGAAAGGTTTCACCACTCAGTGCTGTGACAGACTGCACACAGATGCTCAAACACGGTCTGTGCTTTACAAATAGGTGTACTGGAGGTGGAAACATTCAGACTACTTTGTGGTCTTGGGGACTTTCCGGTTGCCACTGGTTGCCGTGAAGCTGTAAAATGCCCTGTAAAACCTCCAACCAGACTTTGTAGCAGAAGAGATACTGTTCCTGAAACCAGAGAGACAAAAGGCACATCCAGCTTTTGGGAACTGCTGTTTTTTTTCCAACTTTGGACTTTGAATTTTGACCTTTCCGTTGGCACTGACCTTGGTTTGAATCATTCCATGCCGCTGAAGTCTCATCTCTTTTACGATGTTGCTCACATCAATCTGAAGACAGAGACGGAAGGTTGTTAGGTACAACGTAAAGCCTGTGCACAGTAATTTATGTCATATATCATCATGAATGCAGAAATGCTGAAATATTGAAGCCGTGCTAGCACGTCTGTGATGCTGTATTTATTTGCAGTGGTGTTTTGTGCTGAATGCTAATGTTAATGCGCTAATATGCTGATGTCTACCATGTTCCTTTTGCAGTGTGTTTGCATCTCACTATTTGCTAACTAGCACTAAAGCTAAACTATATATACAGTATATATAGTCAAAATGTTTAACTCACTAATCACCCAAATGAAACGTCGGGAGATACAGGGGATAATTAGTTTTTATATCCAGTTATATCGTAAGTTATTACAATTAATCTTGAGGGGGTCGTGAATGTGCAAAATAAATTTCATTAAAATCCATCCAACAGTCATTGGGAAATTTCTCTAAAAATCCAAAAAATGTCAAATGGGTAGAGGCACTAGAGGAAGCCAGAGTATTGCCAAATTCTGTAGGATTCATCCTCTGGGGACTTTGAGTGCCTGAGAGCCTTTGAGAGCCATTACTAAAAACACCAAACTAGTAAAGTAAAGTTAATGCTACAGTTAACAAAATAGCCACATGTACACTCACAGGCAAATCGTTTTCAATGAGGCTGACAATAATGTCAGTGCAGATGAGAACGCCTGTCCGCCCGATGCCGGCACTGCAGTGCACCGTGACAGGCCCTTTGTGGTGCACCGCCCTCAGGTAGCGGATGAAGCGGACCAGCTGCTCGGAGCTGTGTGGCACGCCGTGGTCAGGCCAGTGAGTGAACTTCAAGTGATGGACGAAATGAGTCTCACCTGTCTGTAACAGCAGATTGATCTTAAAGTTTGAGAATTGATCCTATCTAACAATAATTTTTGGAATTCTGGAGTAAGTCATAACAATAAGAGCAACATTAGCCAGGTGGGCGTTCCTCAGAAATCTCTCACCTCCCTCTCCAGCATGCGGATGACCTTAATGTGGAAATATTCCAGGTGCTGCTGGTTCTCCAGGTGAAGCTGGTACCTGCCAGTGTCCTGAGGCAAGCCCAACTTCTCTGGCCAGTACTTGTGACATTTGATCCTTCCCCGCTCTACTTCCTGGGTCATCATGGCGATGACGTCTGATTTGCTTTCCCAGATCATCTGCCAGAACGCCGGCACCGTGGACAGCAAAGGGCCCTGGCAGGAGATGTAGAAAAACTCTTTATCCCCGACTTGCATGCGAATGTAGCTGGCATTGATGTAATCCTGGTCTTCTCCGAGGGCAACGCGAGTTTTGTCATCTACAGAGAGGAAAAAACAGATGTCGAGAAAAACCAACACTTAATTTAACTGCATGAGTTCATCATATTCCTCCGGCTGCATCCATCCAAAAACAGAAACCCAGACATTACTGTTGTTCTTTCGATGTCCAGAAAATCTAATTAAAATCCATGCATCAAACACTGCTCACCTTGTTGATTTGCCAAAAGCATGCAACATAAGTGTACAGTAAATAAAGTCAAGTAAATAAGTCTGAGGTTTGGATTTGGGCTCCACAAATCAGTGCTGTGAAGAAGTCTGTTGGTGATGAGATGGGTGATAGACCAAAAGCAATTAGGAATGTTTTTTCAGTGGGTCCTCCACCCTGGGTTGTACTTCCAAAATCCACAGACTGGAAATCAGGCTTTCTAAATAAAATAGTTACATGCAATGGATCAGATCGGTAAATAAAAAGGCCTTTTTTTCCGGGACCTTTTGCACAAGCAGCACTTGCAACAGGCTGTAAGTGATAAAAGGTTTGGTGAGGTACACTGGTGCTCCACTGGGAGTCACTATCCTGTCTGTTAAGCTTAAGGTTCACCAGCTAGGGTTGAATTAAGAACATGTAGTAATGACTGGTTGAGGGATTAAAATACAGATTTTCTTTTACCATCAGTCTATAACTAAACATGCACTGCAAACCAGTGCAGGCACACACACTGGTTCTCGGCATGTGTTATTATAAACTTGGTTGGCTACAGGAAAATTAGAGCTTCAGCAGCAGGGAATTATTGATACTAATGCGGGAAATGAGTAGTTGTGCAGACATTACTTAAGTGTTGTAATCAAATCTCCCCTCTCCCTTCACTGAAGGCCTTCCAGCCAGCTCAAACTGAGCAGCTAAGAAAAGGGCTAACAAACAGACAGTCCTATAAATGCAGAGTCTGACTTTTCAGTTTTTACAAGCGTGAGCTCACCAATAAAAAAACAAAACTCCAATAGGGTAATATAAAATGGAGCAAAGGGGTTTGAACAAATGGTGAAAGTAAAAGTTTTTCTTTCTGCCCAAAGGGAGGAAAAAAAATAAACAGTCCTCTTTCAGACGTACAAGGTAGGATGTCTCTGTAGCGGTTCTTATCTCTGTTCTCAGGAGCTTTTCCCACCGTACAGTTGTCAGAAGGCTTCAGATGCTCCAGAGCCTGAAATGAACAATAATGTCACAATGTCTCTGCATGTTTTTTGGCTGCTTATTCATTCAGTGTCTCACAGTAAATATATATTATATTAACGTCTTTTGTGTAGTTCTTATGTGAGGATCAATATGGAAGAAGTCAATTCATTGATAAATGTGTACATTGTGATGGACACACACCATGAACTCTTTGAGCAGTTCCTGCTGGTCAAGTTGATACTGCAGAATCTGGATGAGAGCTTTGACCCTGGAACCTGAATACTGGCTGCTCTTAGCAGGGCTAATCAGAGCCAAACTGGCCAGCTCCTCCTCCAATACTATGGGTGGGCCTGATGAATAAAGGTTAGGACACGAGGACGTGGGTTGCTTGTATGATTCAGAATTGATATAGTTTTTATACTGAAACGTCAGGGCAGAGTAGATGAAAGGAGACCTGTTTGGGGCGAGGTCGTTTCCTGGCCTGAGGCATCAAATACATCGTCTTCTTCTTCTTCTTCACTGCTCCAGTTGTCTGACTGGGGTTTCTGGATGCTTTTGCAGGACTGCTCCAAAAGTTTGGTCACAATTTGTTTCCTGGGGGAGTCAGGGAGCAGGGGTGAGACCAGACCATTTTTACTCTTCGGTAGGATGGGGTGAAATCATGCAAGGCTGAGCTTCCTTTCCCTGCGACTTTTCCACCTAAAATACAGTATAGACAAGAAGCTAAAATATCTTCATGCTTCTGCTATAGTTTTTGCTTTATCTATTACACTATCCAGTTCCTCACTGCCACACAATTGTTTGCCTCACTGGCTGGAAGCAACATATTTGTTCCATGACGAGTTTTATTTGTTGCTCTCTAGTGTCCTCTTGTGGTTAAATACTGGCACTACATCAGCCCAAATCCAAAGCGGAAGGAGGCAAGGTGGAGAAATTTCTACAAACCTGTCAAGCGTCCGCCATATTTCACGTTTTAATCCTCACATATTCATATCTGTAATGTTTTCCTGCAAATACATCCTATTTCATGCCTTTCTCTCATTAAAATCTAGGTTGGCAGTTAATTTAAGTTATGTTCGCAGAACAGTGGACTGCCTGGAGTTTTATAGAAATGGACAACGGGAGTTGAAAAGAAAAACATCAGTCAAAAGCATCCTTATGTACATGTACATACCTTCATAACATACATGCATACATTTTTTTTTTTTACATTTGAATTGCTTTGTCCCTCATTCATATAGTTAACACAATTAAAGTCACCAAATCAACTAGTTAACTACTTATTCAAATCCTTGCGTCACTGATATTTTAAAGTCAGCGGTTGCCAGGAGATGATTTTAAGATTCACTGTGTGTGTGGGCCCTTTTCTGAATGTAAGTAGTATGGAAAGGCCTTGAGTGGGGCGATGGAAAATTTTCAAATGATTCCAATATTTACAGGTATGTTAGTAGACCATAGACAGGAGGAAAAGTCACTACCTGTCAGAAGCTCCATGCAACATGTCAGTGACAATGAGGGGTGGGCAGCAAGCTTGGTGAGAAGGTGTGCTCGTACAGCTGTCCTATTCCACGGACAAGCAGCCAGGGGAGCAAGATATTAATAGTAGATGTTAGTAGTGGTGGTAGAGTAAAATCACATCACATTACACATATTATATTTCATGTACTCATGTACAATTGTTAGTATGCATGCTACCTGTGTCAGTGCGGCATCTTCTGTTACAACAGTCAGTCGTCGGTGTGGAGGAGGAGCAGCTTCACTGACCACAGGGTCTAACGTTGGCTCTGAAACAGTGGCAGAAGGACACAATATGCTTGGTAGGGATGTTTTTAAGCCAAGTTAAGATGGACAGGGCTTCAGTGTTTCTGTGTAAAGTCCTAATAATTAGGTATAGTTTGCTTTGCAATTAATAGCCATGCTACTTAAATCTTACTCGGCTACAACATATTAAAAACCAAGACAGTTTTCACATCATCATACCTGGAGGGCGCTCAACTGGCTTATTCAGCGTGACGTCAGATGAGGAGCACGTATCAGGGCTGGACACAGGAGCGGGCTGCTCGGCTAGAACTGCCTCACTCTGAGTAAACATGTGGGGTGGCGTAGATGACTCGGAGTAGGTCAGGGACAGGAAGTCCCTGCAGATTGTGAGCTGGACGGTGCCTTCAGCTTTACGCAGGATATCCACCACCTTATTGTGGCTCAAGCCGGACACAATCACACCATTCACCTGGAATATGCATAGTGAGGATCAATGTTTTCCCAAATACACACGTCATCATAAAGTACAGTGCTGGGTCAGCAGTACCTCTAACAAAATGTCTCCGACTCTCAGTCGGCCGTCCTGCTCAGCGACCCCGCCAGAGCAGATTTCCCTCACTCTGAGCATGCTGCCATTGGTTCCTCCAACCAAAGCGAAGCCAAGGCCTCCTCCTTCTGGTTTCGTAAACTCGACTTGCATGATGCAGCTCTGTAAGGACCAGAAATGAAAAGGAGAAGCAAAAAAATGAATATTTAGAGGAATCAGTAGTAGAGCAACGGTGCCATTTTCAATTTCTGTTTGTTTCATTCCAATGTATTTACAGCAACATCTTCTATCTTATTTGAAAAAATGCTGTTGTGTTGTTAATATAGGAATAAAGTGAACAGAAAAAAGCCAGAGACATGCACATCCGAACACACACAAGCACACACGGTGAACCCCTAGTAGACAATGCACTCGTCGATTGACATGCAGTAGACTCATGTTACAGTGTGTGTTTGTTTGCACTGACACTTCAGAAAATGTTCAATATGAGAAAAGAATGAATAGAGCAGACAGAAATGAAGGCGTGCACAAAAAAAGAGTTTGAAAAAAAGCTTTGAGACATATTCAGAAACTTACATCGTGGTCCTGAGTGTTGGAGAGACATCTGAAATTTCCAGCAGCCCTGCACATAGCTTCTGCTGAAATGACAAAACAACTTCAGTTATTGCTTCTAAAAATGATCAACTCAGGAAAACTGATAAATAATAGCAATGCAGATCATAATAAAAGGTAAACGGGAAAAAACGTTATGAGTTTGGCGCTAAGTTCAATAGAGAGCTTACAATAGAACTTTCTCTTTTCTGTCAATTATGCATCCATGCAACCATTTTTCAGCCAATTAAATTTCTGTTACAGATACAGAGAGGGAGAGAGAAAACTGCTCACACCAACCTCCCACCTCCTCAGACATTTTGTGTTGACAGGTGCCTCTCCTCTATGACAGGTGAACAAGGCTGGTCTTTTCTGAGTGATCCTCCCCTCTGTACCTTACCACTGCATGCACTGTCTCTAGGCAATTGCGCTACCTGCTCTATAGACCACTGGCTGCATGGGCAGACAGTGTTCGTGTGTGTGTGTGTGTGTGTGTGTGTGTGTGATGGGCTACAGCCTTGCAGTCCAATACACCAGTGGAGGGCCTGAGGCTTGCTAATTATTAATCCTGCTGTGTGTGCCAGGATCTGTCTGTCAGCGTTTAGATCACACACACACACACACACACACACACACACACACACACACACACACACACACACACACACACACACACACACACACCTGCAACGAAAATTCTTTTTGCACTGAGCTTGTTTTATGCATACAAAGGAGCAACAAGCGAAACAGAAGGGGATGACGGTGCTGATAGAATATGCAAACATTTGACACAGGAATAAATAAGGAAGAGAAATCTCACCATCCTCAGCAGAAGTGTTTTTCTCTGGGGAGACAGGCTCTTCGAAACGGGCAAAGAACTTCCTGTCCTTTTTCCAGTCGAACAGGCCTACAAAAAGAAAAAAAAATGTCTGCGGATGCGTTGCCAAAGAATTGTACAATGAAACAATTTGTTTTCTTCATGGGAAAACAGCAACTGACACATTTGGTAAAGATTGACCTTAAATTATCTTTGACTAGTTATTGAGCACAAACATATCTGGTTTCTAGGCGATCCAGCAGAGCATATCACAAATGGTATGTATCGTTGAGTGCAGTCAAGCAGAAGAAACCATCACATTGATCCTTCAGATGCTCCTTACCATTCCACTTGGCCTTGGGGGTCACCGGCTGGTCTTCTCTGTGATGGGTACAAACAGCAGAGTCATGAGTCATTCAAAGACACAAAAACAAGTTGATTTTGCTGTCTACCTCTAGCCTTCGAAGGCACACACCTGAGGACTTTAAACTTCACTTTACGAGGGGCAGCCTCACAGGCTTTGACTGCGTCCTCCAGGGTCATTCCTAGTGTGCAGCGGCCACAGATGTAGAGGATCTTGTCATTGGGTTGGACACTGCCCTCCTCGCTGGCTGGTGAACCTGGCACCACCTCCAGACAGTAGATGCCCTGCCATTTGCTGCCAATCCCTCCTGTCAACTTTATACCTGGGGAAGAAACACAGATAGTGTAAATACTGTGATGTGACGATGTGTGTTTTCAAAATGTGTGACAACATACGCAGTGACCCACCCAGCTGGCCCGACGGTGTCTTGTGGAGAACGATATCAGGCAGGCTGTCACAGGATGGTGGCGCCACCAGGTTCGTAACTGCCCTCCCCAAGGTCATACTGAGTCTTCTCGGAGATGACCTGAGAACCGTCATGGCAACGTCGTCCGCCACACTGGTAACATCATGTCTGTTAACCTGGGAACAAATGACTCACAGTAACCTTCACAGCAAACAGCGCATAAAATAAAAAATTTAAACTGTGAGATTTAATATGCAGAAATGCACGTGGGTGTTCCTGCGCACCGTGATGAGCCGGTCTCCCGCCCTGAGGCGCCCATCTGCCTTGGCTGGGTTGTCCAGTATTTCCCGGACATAGTAGCAATTGTCCAGCTTGCTTCGAGTGATGGTGAATCCAAAGCTTCCACTCCTGGACTTGCTCAGAACCACCGTGAGCTCAAACTCTTTAACCAATCCCTGACAGGCAACAAACAATGACAGTCTACTGATTCAACAACGGAAATGATTTTCATCCTTTTAACAATAAAGAGACACTATATAATTTTCGTCACTTCATATTGAAGCTTGTGGACGTTGGTGAACCCGGCAGACGGAGTTCCTTTCACTTTTCCTTGCACAAATTTGTTTAGAGAAAACTTTAATATTGTGTGAATGTTTTACTATATTTGAGAGTGGTACATTAAGCTTTTATTTATCTAGCATTAACTATAGCACTCAGGTGATACATAAAATATGCATTATGCTGGTGGAAACACGTATGGACAAATAACATTATAAAGAAAGAGCTGAAACCTTCTTGTAATCATATTTGTTTATGTTTTTTATGGAGCAGAAAGGATTTCAATTATTTTTTTTGCTGTACGGTACATTTATCAAGGTAAGAAAATCTATGTTTTGCCTTAAGTTTAGTGAGCCGATAGCACAAAACATCACAAACTTGCCTTCCTTCGGCTCTCTTCCTCTTCCTCATCATCCTCTTCATCCTCATCTCTGTATTCTCTGTCCTTCTTCTCTTGCTCCTCCCTTAAATGTATGTGGCTCTGGCCAGGAGTCGGCAGCACTGAGGGTGGCAGCGTCACAGTACATGGAGGCATGGATGAGATGACCTGGGCTGTGATGGGGGTTGTGGGTGGAGGAGGAGGCTGGGGCAGCTTGCCATCTTTGGAAATGACTTTGTAGTGACTCTGAATGAGACCTTGCTGTAAGGGGTGGTGCTTGGCTTTCAGTGGCTGGGTTATGAGTGGCTGAGCTGGGTGGGCCAGAGAGCAAGTGGTTGGAGTGTCAGACGGGAGGCTGATGGGGGAGATGGTTGTAGTGGAGACGCAGGGGCCGAGACTTGGATTCTGAGAGGTGAAAGTAGAGGAGCTGCTGGAGGTTTGAGAGTGGAGGGCCGTTATGGTGGCTGGTGCATTATGAGTGGCCAGACTGGAGGGCTGGCTGTGAGGAAGATCCAGGTTGGAGCTGATGGTCAGATACTCTTCATCTGCCACGATAGTCAGTTCATTTCCCATCAGGCAGTAGGTCACACTTCCATCTGCATCCTCTCTGATTCCACTGGAGATACACAAACAGCACAAACCAGATACAGTGCCACAGAAATTAATGCCAAAAGTCATTTTTAGAACAATTTTGTAACTGTGCATTGTACATTACATTTAAAAATTTCATAAAAATTTAGTAACTGAGGACATAGTAAGGAAATGTGTTCATTGGTTGCCTAATAATTCTAAGAATCTTTTGATTTAATTTTTAAAATGTTAAATTAGTTAATTATTATCTACTAATGGTTTTTGAATATATTTACCCTTCATAATTCGATTAAACACTGAAGTTCCAGCACAAGTTGACTAAGTAGCATTCACTCTCTCAATGTACTTATGAAAGATCATACTGTATTTTCATGATGCTAAGTGATACTAATGCAACAATAATGCAGTACAAAACATACAATTGATAATAAGAGACTTAGATAATACTTCTGAGAAGTTTCCCCATAATTTAACATTGTTTTTGTAGCAGTTAAAGCTCTTCTAAGGTTCAAGCTGCTGTTGCAGAAATAGCTAAAGTGCAGGGTATTGCGCTCTTCTCTGAGAAATGTGTACAGTGAGTACAAAGTTTTCACTCAACGCATCAGACTAAGAGATTATGATTGTGTCTACCTCTGATATGTTACCTGGCATATGCATAGTTTGAGGTAGTCTTGGGACAGACATCCATAAGCATCCCAGTTGAGCTTGTTCTCGTTACAGCCACCTCCTCTCCATGTTCTGGCCCGTTCTTCTCCTTTGGTGCCACCTCTTGTTGTTCCTCTGGCTTTGTTGGCAGTGACCCTGGTCCACTAACCGGAGAGCTGGGACCAGCTGAGGCAGCTGAGGTAGGTGATGCTGGTGATGCAGGGGAAGCGGGGGAGGCTGGCGAGAACGGTGACGGAGGTGACGTGGGTGAGGTGGGGGACGGAGGTGAGCGAGGAGGAGAAGGTTGAGACTGATTGACCTGCACGTCACTGTCCAGATTGTCCTCGGTCTCTGAGATTACTAGAGCTGGTTCTTTCTCTGCCCTGTGCACATATTCTTCCTGGGTGAGTTGCTGCTTCTGGGCTGGTATTTGGACATCATATTGACATTTAAGGAGCTGGCTGTAGTCCTCTCCAAGGCGGATGTCCAGAGACCGAGATCGGCCCTCGCGGTAGAGTGCAGGACTCTACAGGTCCAAACAGAAGGTAAGATGGTCTATCTGGATTACTAGGTCAAACTCTTTTTTTGTTGCTGTGTGTATGCAGGAGCTCACCAGTGTGTTGTCATCAACATCATATAGTACCCCAGGACCTGGTCGGCAGATCAGCAGATGAACTTCAGTTGGCGCTCCACGTAGCAGGAACAAAACCCTCTAAAGGACCACCCCCCCCCCCAAAAAAAACATAGAAAATTAAAGTGCAGATGGTTTAGTTACAGCGTGAGACTCCGATTTTGAAAATGTACTCAGCCATTATTTGTTTAAATGTGCCTGAGTGAATTCAGCTCTTCTTCACAGTACACAAAAGATAAAACGACACATCAAAAGCTTTAACACAATAATCTTACTATTTTCAGCAGTATGAGATTAAAGGATTAGTGAAACCCAGTTGTTATGTTAAGAAGCTCAAGCTGCTGATGCACTCACCAGCCCTTTCATAACAATTCATCCACAGAGGAACTCACTGTGCGTTTCACGGACATTGCAGATTAATTTAGGAAGAATTTGCAGCAGGCCTATCTGTTTACTCTGCTGTTTAAAGTCCAACATTTTGTTGAACTACAGGCTCAATTTTTGATATTTCAGAAATCTTGCTGAAATTTTTGTGAATGACACTCCAAATAATGCAAATTGCATGTTAAGTAAAAAATATAGGAGGAGGAGTTCTAACATGTGCAGCTGATCAGTAGTTTTAACTTAAAAGTTTTAAACTTTAGATGTTTGCTGTATCACCACTATCAAGACTATTAGCAAACCCAGCAGTGCAAAGGAATATAGAATTCCTGGTAAGGAGGAGGAGGAAGAAAAAGAAATATAAATCGGTAAGGATTAAAAACCTGGTAAGAGAGGTCTTTGACAGGCTCTTTGTTGACCGACAGAATGATGTCTCCCTCCCGCAGATGGCCACTCTCAAGTGCTGGCTGGCCCGGGAACAGACGTTTGATGCGGACAACGCTGCCACGGTCTGGCCCAGAGTGAAGCTGCGAAATGTTAAAGCTAAAGCCGAGGCCAGACAAACTCTTCTTCAGGACCACCTCGTGCGTGTTTTCTAGGAAAGAGGCAAGATTGAGGGGAATCTTGTAGCATTAATGGACGTCGTGTAATAAATCTGTAACACTGGCTTTGATTTGGCACATTGAAAAAGCAGACAATCTACACAGCTTTGCAGAGGCAAGGAACTGTCCCTTTAACTAAATTGAACTGGCAGCTTCAAGGTTTCAGTGCACGCGGACTCGGGGGGATTGAGGGAACATCAGTCCTGGATGACTCTGACAGCAACCACAATGTTGCTGTCAGATGACTCACAGTCACCTCTGGGCTGTGTGTGTGAGTGACTGTGTGTGTGTGTGTGTGTGTGTGTGTGTGTGTGTGTCTTTTTTTGTAAACGTATGTGGCCCTTTGTGTCCTCTCTCACCATCAGTCACAAAACTGTAGTCCTTGGCTCGACCACTCAAGGTTGTTTCCATGGATACTTCAGTCCTAGGGGGCTGTGCATGTGATGGACTGTGGGCCAAGGGGGGGCAGGGTGAGTCAGGTCTGGGATCCAGTATTACTGTAGGCTCCCTCTCCAACAGCAGGTTCACCACCTATGGAGAATAAAATAGATGTGCGCCTTATATCATTACATGCACAGTACCGCCCGCTGCTTTACTTTATTGATGCATATCCATAATTAGCTTTGGATGGAGAGAATTGGAAAAACCTCTCTATCACCAAAGATAATGTTCATTGGGCTTAAGGGACCAACACGCTTGTGGAACTAAATAATAAAATAGCGTAAATGTTCTTAAGACAGATAAGGAAAAGAGTCTTATCATTGTAAAAGGAAATCAGTTCCGAATGAGAACAGGATATTGGACCCACATCATAAACTGTGGTAACACTTATGTTAAAAATGTTTTGAAAGTGTTTAATCTACTACTTTAATCTACTCAGAAAAATAACAATAATAATGCAATCATATCAGCAGATGACAAAGTATGTTTGCATGTAAGAGTGTGTGTGTTTGTGTGAGTGTGTGTGAGCTCATATACCTCCCCGGTCCTCTTCAGGCACTCCACAGCTTGCTGGTGAGTCACGCCCCTCAGGTTGGACCCATCAACCTCCAGCAGTCTGTCACCTGTCATATGGACAACACAAATCACATCATCATTAACAACATCAATACATACATGTAAGTGGTTCAAGTTTGTGTGTGCGGTTGATGGGCATGTCAACAAATGTTCCTGCTCACTGAGGTATACACAAACCATACATCCACACAGCACAGTGGCTTTACTATATACAAATAAGTGACAACACAAAAAATAATGGCAATATATTGTAAATGATCACAAAACGCACCAAAAACTCATCCTCCTTCTCTGTGTTTTGCAAATTTTAACTACAGGGCCAGCTCACAGTTATCTGCCCCAGCCCCACCGCTCTCACTTTCATTTATTTGATATTTTGTTTAAATATGTTACATCTTGGGGTCATTTGTACAATCTGCCCCGAGCTAACAAAAGAGGAGATGTTTATGACGGACGTGGCAAATTTCACAATACTGTCATCATCATTCTTTGCCGATGACGCAAAACAATTTTGTCTTCCAGGATAACGTCACTGAAGAGAAATTAAAAGTAACTGACAATAACATTTGCAACTATATCACTTTTACAGAATGAGCATGTTTTTGGCAGCCACATGATCACATGCTGAATCGATAGATGAAAAAGATTACCGATCTGAATGCGCCCGTCCTGCTCCGCAGCACCTCCAGGCACCAGACTCTTGATGTAGATGCCCCCATATCGCACACTGGTGTTTACTCCTCCCTTTTGGCAAGTATTAGATTGTGTTACACTGAAATGTCTTGCTTTTATTTAAGGCTAAATAACAGCAACAAGTGTTGAGCAACACAGTGTAGCCTCTGAAATGATAACAGTTAAATCAGCAGCTTTTCAAAACAGTTTCAACGAATGACAATCTTTTTGACTTTTGACAGTAACTGAGTGTATAAGGTAAAGGTTTTTTTAGTAAAAACACAGGAATGGAAGCAATACACTCACAGCAACACTGATGCCAAGACTACCACTGCTTTTCCTCAGTTCCAGAACAAACCGCTCTACAGATTTCAAACTTATGATGGACGGGGACCTGGAACACACATCCTGAAAAACAGCAAGAAACAGGCAAACAAACAGAAAAAAAATTGTATTGTATTGTATTGTATTTGTTTGTTTTGGGCCAAAATGATAACAACTCAGAATTATAACAATGATCATCACACTTGACCCATTTCAGTAACTAGCACTGGTTGAACTACTTTATCAGCTTCCATGGAAACAAAGTCACTTATCTGCAGCCATTGTTAGCTTGAGTGCTGGTTCTAACCTGTGCATCGTGTATTCGCACGACAGGAATGTGAAGTCTCTTGCCCTGTTTTGGGGTTGCCATGTTGGACAGGGTGATCGCCTCCTCCACTTCCTCCACGGCTGGACGGTACTCGGTGCCACTCAGTGTGGTCTGTGACCCAAAGCCCCTGTCCAATGCCAGGCCGAGAGTACTTTGACTCAAGTAACTCTTACTGTCCTTCAGAGACTCTGAAAAACCGAGCGAGATTAAGAACATCAGTACTGTATAAATTGCATTATGTGCTATCTGAACTTCACAGGCTGTGCAGAGGAGAGAACAGTGAGCTGATCTCACGTTTGGGCTGGGACACAATGAGCTCCACCTCTTCAGGGCTGCTTTGTAAGATGGCAGCAGCATCAGAGAACGTCACTCCTTCCAAGCTGGTCTTGTTTAGAGAAATGAGTCGGCCGCCTGGAATTAGAAAATAAAATCAATAAATCATTGCAAAATCCTCCATATAAGTTGTCATAGTCATCCCAGACTGTCTCTGGCACTGTTAATACATTTTCACAGATCCAATTTTTTGGTGATTCATACCAGGTTTTATTCGTCTGTCTTTGTCTGCAGGCCCGTCAGGCACAATGGAGGCAATGAAGATCCCAAGATCGAGTTTACCTGTATTGTCTTCACCCACTATTACAAAACCTGAAACAGGACCAGAGGGGAACTGAAGACAAAAGCCTCCTCTTGATGAATCGAAAACATTGCATTCAGATCATTAACTTGAAATCATACACAGAATATCTACTTTGGTAAACTCACCAAAACCCAGTTTTTGATCTTTCTTCAGGGTCACACAGACTATTTCTCTCTCAGGTGGGGTCCTGGTTGGTGTATCAACTGCAGACATGGGGAATGGGTCAATGTGAATTCATTTTCATATTTTCTATACCATTCACATCAGTGGATGACTTAAAATTTCACCAAATCTGCATGTCTTTGGATTGTGGAATGACATTTAAACGCACAGGAAAAATCGTGCTGTGACATGACAGTATTAACAACCAATCTTCATTTGAACAACTGGACTTATG
Source organism: Mola mola (assembly GCA_001698575.1). Lineage (NCBI taxonomy): Eukaryota > Metazoa > Chordata > Actinopteri > Tetraodontiformes > Molidae > Mola > Mola mola. Next base: position 12,327,797 of record KV751325.1, read on the forward strand.
GAGATAAAAAAAAAATTAGAAGCTTCCATGAAGGGTCAGAAGGAGCACTGAATGGTATGATAAGTGTAGAGATGTAAGTCATATGTTATGACCTTCACAGTTACAAACGTGGATCAAAAGTGTTCAAGTATTGTAAGTAGTTATTGTTCAAGTGCTTATTGTGTGTTCAGAAAAAAAGAGACATATTCACCACGTATGGAGGAGGAGGCGTCAGAGTCTTGCTTCTGTAGCGACACACTGGACATCACTCTGGGAATCGTCTCTGGAGTGCTACAACACGGGCACATTTGGAATGATAGAACTATTCCCTGCTGTTGGGGAACATTATGAATGTTGTCATCACCAAGGGCTACCTCCAACACTGTCGCTCTTTCGTGTCCTTCAAGTCGCCTGTATCGAGGAGCTCCTTGTTCAGTTCTCTGCTCATCTCCCTCCTCATCTCTCTCTGCTGACGTAGGTGCTCCTCCACCTTGGCGGTCAGGTCATCACAGGACTTGGAGAGACAGTCGGGCTGACCAGGTGTCAAACCAACGTGGTTCAGCATGCCCTCCGACAAGGACATCCGCTTCAGGTTCAAGTTACGGCCTCCGTAGACCGACATATACTTGTCCATGTTTTCGTCTGGAGAAACAGAAGAGAATCCGGTAACCTTTTCCAACAATTGAAGGTCGGTAAATAGACACGCTTTTCGCACCTGGAGTCATGGTGTGGTTGAGTTGTCGTGACGTCATCTCGCTGTGGAACTTGTGCTGTGCTGAGCAGAGGTTCAGGAGGTACTGTGCTATCTTTGAGCTTTCTGTTACAAAACTGTGCTTTTTCCCGCTGGGCCCGCCACACTCTATGACCAGCTTACGCCGCTGAAAGACAGCCATAAGTCATCATACCTTCACTGGTTGACAACAAAATTAGCTGTGCAAAGTCATGTCTTACGCAGATAAATCTGACTTTTTACCCCAGTGGATATGGAGTCAGTTTCCCTCCAGAGGAAGCGTCTGGTGACGGTCCGGATGTGGTTCTTCATCTCATAAACGATGATTCCTTTGGCACAGACTCCAAGAACTAACTCGCCCACTATTGGCTTTTTCTCCCTGCCCACACGATGGAACATAACCCCGTACTCGGGTAGCTGCTGGGCAATCTGAAGGGTACAGATTTTTTAAATGAAGTGAGTCTCAGTCTTTACATTGTATTCATTCATTTTGTCAAACATTTGGCTTTACAGGAGGTGAAATGAATTAAAGCAGTGGTCACAAATATATCTGTGGTGCAGAAACCTTGAGGTACTCTGTCTCTGCCTCCTCAGGAAGCATCTGAGCATGACTTGCATGTAGTCTTGGCAAGTCTTCCTTGACAGTGGGCAGCGCCAGTTTTTCCAGCATCCTCTTCGACAGATAATGCTCTGGCTGGTAATAATTCTTACCATACAACTAAAAAGACACACAAAACAACCAAATGTAGCCCTGTGACACCCATTGAAAGACAAACTGGCATTCACATGCATATGGCAAATATTTTTTGTTCTATCTACCTCTGGCATGTAATCCCCAAACTCAGCCTGCAGAGCGAGAGCGACCAGGAACAAGCCAGTCTCTTCATTGCAATAAAGCCTGTCCTCCAAGATATCCTTACGCAACTGTAAGTAGTACTGGTGACGCGTCAGTCTGTGCCTGGGTAACAAGAAAAGAAAGATTCTAAGCAAAAAGCAGACTTCTACATGAATAAATTAAGCACATTCAGTTTATTCACCAATACTGTACTCACAAAATAAAGGAGATATCATCAACAAAATATTTGACTCGAAGAAACACCAAAAAGGAGGATATCTGCCCTTTTTTCCAACTGTCAGGTGCAACTTTGGAGATTTTTGTTTCATGATCCAAAAAGAAATACTCGTCATCTGCAGAATGAAAAAAAAAGAAAAACCTCTTTACCCTATGCTTCTGCTATAACATAAACAATACAGGTATAATGAAAATATAGCAACTGAAGTATTACCCAAAGTTCTCCCACAAAAGTACCATATAATATGTCTCCATACCATCGAGGAAGGCGAGACCGAAGTAGAAATGTTCCACCAGGTTTGCATGAGCCACCACCATGTCAAACACGTCTCTTGCCTTGGACTTAATGTCACAGCGAACCACCACATACTGTCCATTAAGCAGCACGATGGTCACTTCTCTCTGAGACGAACAAGAACGCCCCTTTCTGGACTGTGGTGGACACACACAAACACACAGACATGCATGGACATAATACAAAAAAAAACTACAGACACATTCACATGTACACAAATATACAAAAAGTGTACATGCAACTACACAAACAGACATTTATGGTGCAAAAAATGACAAGTGAGTGGAGCTGGTGTGAAAACAGCAGTATTTCACATTAAATTGATCAAAACAGAGGAGGTCAATCGAAATCATAACATACCACAATAGATCCTGGAAGCTCCAGAACAATTTGTTGTTCTTCCGACATCCTGATGAACTCAGGACCCAAAGCCTGACAAAAGAAACATTTATGATCAAAATAAGCACCTAGACATTTACTTAGATTCGTTCTAAATGCTCAGATTTCGGCTCTTTTAAACTTGACCCTCAATTGCCCTAATTACTGTACACCTAACGGTCATTCTTCCAGCTCTCAGTACAGATCCACAACTTCATATTTATGCTTCACAAAACCAGTTATAACTGGGACACAAACTGATCTTACCTTCGCCTTCTTCTGGCTCAGGCTGAGCGAGGACTCGCTGAAGGTGATGGAAGGACTGTGAGATCTGCCGGACGTCCTGGGAGAGATGTCATGATGGGGGCTCCTACCAAGCCAACTGCAGTTGCTGTCTCTGTGACGAACCCCACGAGGGAGTCTGAGGGAAGAGAGAGGGGCGGATTGCGCAATAGTTGTTAGGACATGCTGGAAAAGTCCAATTCTAAGACAATGTCACTTTCCTCAAAGTTACCAGAGACAAAGAGCAAGCACAAACTCTGATGCAGATGGGTTTATTCATGTTGACAGGCACACACAGATTTAAGGATGTTTGAACTACACTATTGATGGTGATGGTATGTAAGCATGCAAGCATAATGTATAAACCTGTCCAAAGAAGAGTTGTACAACGGTGTGGGAGAGCTCCTCGGTCTTTGTCTCCAAGCTCTCTGAGGTAAACTCCCTATAGAGCATAATGAAATAAAATGAGCACTTGCACCGTCAAAATTAGCATTATATTGGAAATGTTAAGGGATTTTAGTAGTTCGGTTTTCCCTCCTTCTATATTCTCTTCACTTTTGGTTTTGTACCTGACTTTGAGTCAGAGTCCGTTGAGTATCTTCTGCCTTCGGCGCTGCCTTCACTTAAGTCTGAAAACGGCCTTCTCTTCCCTGTCAGTGAGGTAAGAGACGTAAGATGACAGTTGACTCCTGTTGCCACTGAGATGTTGAGGTGTTTGGGCAGAACTGAGCTTTAGCCCAGAGCACAGCTCTGTATCTGATTATTGGCTCTTGCAGGAATCTAATCCTGGGCTTGCTTCAAGGTAAGAGTTTAATCCTGTTGATCTGTACACTGTGTTGAGTCAAAAGAGCAAGGACGGCAAATGGTTTCTGTAAATATGTAAGGTCAAAGGTCAAATGGATTCATGATTACTTTATAAGCGTGTTGCTTGGTTGTCAAAAGTACTTATTCAAGACGATTCCCAGTGTTCAACTTCAGTTTCTGCACAGCTTTAATGTGATGCGTTTGACATACTGGCGCATCTCAAAAAACTGGAATATCACAATTTATTGTCAGTTATTTACGAATGTGAACATTTAATGTAGTCTACACAATTACACATAAAAAATGTTTCCAGCATTTTACTGTTTTAATTTTAACAACTATGACCTCCATCAAA
>KV751325.1:12331992-12348077 GCA_001698575.1 Mola mola
CATCTTTAAATATAATAAATATATAATATGTGAAAGTTTAATTTTCTTGAATTGAATTGCAAAAAAACATGAACTTTTCCATGGTGTTCTACTTTTTTTGAGATACAATAGTATTCATAGTATGCCAACACCTTATTAGGACTTTAACGTGAATGCTCACCATGAAGTCTCTCTCTGATCATCTGGCTCCTGCCACTCAGAGGAACATTCCTGTCTTGAAGAGAATCCTGGTCCACCTGGGGGAAGAGAAATCAACTCAATCGTTTTGACAATAGTTACGGAGTGGACCTTTAAATTCTGACATATACACACGCACACAGCGGTCTGCAGAGAAGCCGAAACACTTACAGACAGGAACACACTGTTTGTGGATGTCTAGACTCACTGATTCATGAAAAACTTCCTCCACCAGCTGTTTGATGACTTTAGCAGGTGGGGGCAGGATAGAGGCTTTATGCTGAGATTCGCAGGCTTCCAGGATGCAGTTGAGAGTTACCCTGCGCTGGGCCAGGTCCTCACACATGCTGAGGAGTAGGCCGTTCAGATGGTCACTCAACTGGACTGGCTGAGAGAAAAACAAAAGGGGAAAATGATTATAAGACTGTTATGGTTCTAAATTCAAATATCACAGCTTTGTATCTTTGTCCCCCACCTGATTTGGAGGTAGCTGAAAATCAACTGACCAGTAGAGAGTCATGCCCAGTGAATACACCAGCATCTGTGCAAAAAATGACAGAGAGAAAATATTGCATTGATGACTCTAAAACAAAACATAGGTTAACTTTAACATGCATGGGAGACAAGATATGTACATATATTTCTGATAGGTTTATTTGCATATATACATGATCATTTTGGTGCACAGCATCTTGTGATCAGTTAAATATCAACCAACAAATTAATGAGAGATGATTGAGACCTTGATCAAATTATAAAGAAAAAACAAAATATATTGTGTGTGTGTCCTTCCTCGCTCATATATTATACACAAAATTTTAAACAAACAATAATAGGCATGATTGATAATGTAATCATGGTTATAGTAATTATTTCAATTACAAATTAGAATTCTAGAGTTATTATATATCCTGGCTCAACTTTTGAGCATCCATAGGTTTGAATAATATCCCCAGGATACCATAGATAACTAAGAATTGAACGAAAGGCCCATACTCCTTGAAAATCTGTGCTTTATGCTTTTCAGGGCTCTGAAGTGCAGTACTCAAGGCAGACGTTCCGTTGCTCGGCCACTAGATGGCGTACTCACATCTCAGTCGTCCTTTAACAGCTCATGTTTGCAGATTTTACAGTCCGAGGAAAAAACAGGGTATGAATTTAAAGTTATGGGTAGAAAAAAATGACAAAACTGGGAGGGATTCAGCGTTTGACAAGCCTGTGATCCACTTTAAAATGAGCTATAAGGACAGGTATGAAGGTGTGTGCACTGACCCTCTCTATGGCAGGTTTGGTTGAGCTGGCACGGCCCTGCAGCATCTCTGGAGCAGTGAAGGTGGATACCTCATCTGATAGGCCACAGTTCTTAAATGCTAAGGTCCCAGTGGCTGACAGCAGCAAAGAGGTGGGGCTTATGATATTGGGCATATTGTTGAGACCTAAAAAGAAGTAGTAAATGGAATACACATATATGCATTGTACACATTCTGCTTGTGCAGTTCTACAGTAATGTCACACAGAGTAAAACAGCAATACAAATGTTGATTTTACATCTATATCTCAAAATGATATGACCACATGTATTATCCTAGAAGAGCAGGGGGCAACTATTTACCCTTATAGGAGACATCTACTAATGCCTCTGCAGTGCCCAGCAGCAGGGACCAGACCTCCTCCTCCAGCAGGGGGCCCCCTCGAGCCTCCAGTACTTCAGCTAATGTAACAAATGTGCTGCTCATCCTGCACACATTCCAAGAGCGCACCTGCAGATGAGACGCACACAAGGGTACAAGACTGCACACACTCATAACATCATTTATCAGAGCCTTTCTTCAAAGTGATATTCTGAGGAGAGCTTTGATTTTTTTTTTGCATACAAATCAAACATCGGGAGTTATTAATGTCATGTATGACTTTCCCCATTAAAGAAGTCAAGGTTGTCAACCTTTCATTACATTGTAGACACAGCCTGTCAAAAGTAATTTGCCTTTGGAGACAGAGAGATCATTCTAAGAAAAAAGACAATTCTTAGGACTGATATCTGGTGAGATTATTTTGGGCCATCAGTCTCGCTGCTTGTTGCTCCCGCTTGACCCTCCTGTGTCATAATTGGCTTTCTTGTGACAGAGGGCAGTTCTGAGAAGGCTGTGCTTCTGGTACCAAAGCAACAGTGTCATGATCCCATCTTCGTTTGTTGAAGCATACTGTGGTATTACCACCACAAGTATGTGGAGATCATGGAACTGCTGATATACAAATATGAGCTTTCTTACTTTGAATATTATTCATATAGTTGCTATGCATCAGATATTTACCATCTATAATGTTAATTATTTTGACTCTATTATATTTTTCTATTTATGCCATTTATTTTCAGTCATATTTGACAGATTTTATTGAACAAATGTAATTTATATTTAAATCTGCAAAAGTTTAAATAGACACAGAAACCACAGTAAAATGTACGTCTATTTCAGATTAGCACATTCTGACAGGGTGCTCTCCCCTTATTTTCTAAAAGAGTGCATGCTGTTATAATTCTGGGAAGATCCTTATTTCAACTGCATGAACTAACAAAACATGCCTGAAAATGTCATACTTTCCATTAGCTGTCAAAATGGGAAGAAATTACTGCAACACACATTGTGTTTTTAATTTTTATAAAGACTAAAGATGTTTTAACTTCATGTCCAAGATTATAAAGTATTGAGAAAATGATAGCGCGTGAGTAAAACTAATAAACTGTGCTGCTAAAGTTACATCAAATAAATCCACCGAATAGAACTCTATTTTTTCCTGATTTGTGGGAAAGGCTATGGAACCTCATGGCCAGTCACAGAGTGTACTGAATGAAGCAGCGTGCTTTAACCGATACACGCCAGAGCAATTACTTTGGGCCTGATTAAAACCTTCACTTAAACTGAACTCATCCTCAGCCTGTGGCACCCGGATTGTTGATTGGAAACGAGATTAAGTTTGAGGCAAAAAAACAAGAGGATGAAAGAAACTGAAACTGAAGGTATTAGGTTTCCTTCAACCAAACAGGGGCATTGAATTAAAAAAAAAAAAAGATTGATAGTTTAAAAAAGAATCATTCTATGGCATCCTTAAATGCTTATTTATCATTTTGATGACGAAAGGATGAAATGAGATTGTAAAACACCTGCCAGGTGATCCCACCCATCCACTTTGGTGCACAACTTGAGTTCTCTCTCTGGTCTGTCTACACGTAAACCATCTGGAGTAATGCTGTGAATCCATTCACTGCTACAAGGACCCACATTTAGTAGAAACCTTATTAAATTGACCTCAGACTGGCACATTACCCAAGATTTTATGGCTGTTTCTTTACATTTGTCGGATGTTCCTCATCAATAACATAACTTACGATGACTTCTTCTTCATAATAATCCAACAATCGGTACATTTTATACCCCAGATATATTGTGTTTGGACTAAAATGTAGTGCACACCATGATTTATCTAAGCCAACCAGTCAACATTATGTCTTATTATCTTGTTACGGACAAAACCCCCTCACTGACCTATTAATCAGACAACCTCAGGATGTAGACAGAGACAGAGGAGAGAAGCTGCACTGTCTTCTTGGGAATTTGGGACAAACTGTTTCTTCAGGGTCTACATGTAGGTCTCTTACACCTCTCGCTTACTACAGTATAGAATAAGAATGTATCCCCGTAGTCATAAAGAAGAAAGTATGATAGTGTGGACACTAAGCCACCGTGACAACATTATCAACCTTTAACAAAGATGAATGTTGTCCACACAGGCCTGACTGAAGGCTATACTCTGCATCTCCGGAGCCTTAAAGGTAAATCTCGGTGCAGTCCTGTGAATGTTTAGCTAGGATTAGTGCCTCTCTGAATAACAGACAACAACACATGGAAGCACTGTATAAAGGAGGGAGCTGACATAGACATAGTGAGCGCTGGAAACCTTACCTGGTATCATATGTAACCTGTGCCGGTCTGATCTTGTGTGTCTCTTCAGTGTCGCCACCGAAGATGCAGATTAATGGTTGTGCTCATCGCAGTGCTGCTCCCGTGTCCTCTCCCTGGAGGCTGCTCCGCTCCGCCAGGTATGACATCCATTCATCTGCTCTGTAATCAACAGCACCGCGCCGCGCCGCGCCGCGCATCTCAAACTTTTTACTGTAATTGGACCTATTCTTAGCTTCTCGCCTCTTAACGCCTAATTGGATTAGCCTAGCCTAGGTTGACAGCGACGGGTCAGCGCCACCAATAGCGTGGTGGCGTGAGATCAGATAACTTGGACCCATTTAACTAATCCGTCTGACGCCCAAAGGTGCGGCGGATCCCCTGGCGGTCGGCGCGCTACAGAGAAGCCCGGCAAGGACGAACCACCTCGGCCAGGCGAGCGGACCGCAGCCTGCTGCTGCTGCTGCTGCTGTCCCACAATGATCGTAACACTGCGGGCTCTCTTCGAGCACCGGGTAAGAAGGCGTAGCAGCCTCGTGTGCTTACTGCGGGAGTCGGTGCCGGGACGCGTATCCATGCCGGTCCATTGCGCGCAGCTTGTCTCCGCGGGGCCTGGGGTATCTGTCTGCGCAGGGACAAGGGCAAATAACAAACATCCAGGGCTGTCGGGTGGGCGCGGGGGAGTTTGAATCACTCAGCGCCGAGTTAACGCATTTATTAATTTATTTATTTGTTCCCCTAATGTCGTGTTGTCACATGCCTTCGCAGAGCATTCGGCTGCACGGCTACACTGAACTGATGGATGAACTCTAGATGGTATGGCTTTTTGCAGAGCTCTATGCGTATCAAACTCCACACATGATCCTCCTGCTCATCGACGGGGCGGGGGCGCGGGGGGGCATGGTTTGGTACATCCATTCAGGTGTTTCACCGCAGCATCAGCTTTTGCACCGGAAGCTGTGTTTTAATATGCTCATTGGTCCCGGTAAGGCTTTGTTCAGTTCCTTGTTATCCCTAACTGAAAGATTATATATTAATTTTATGGAAAGCCGGTACAATCACATTTAAACTCATTTAAACTCAAAACATAAACTCAGTGCCTTTACTACTTCTCCCAAAACACGTCAAACGGTCGAATTAGTCCAAATACTAGGATCTGCCAAGAGAGCCCAATTTGAAACAAACAGGGGGCACGGAGAAAGGTTAGGGACATGGGCATCATTTTCCAATTAATTTTGTTTTAGTCGGCATAAAGATCTTCGTTTCAAACCGTGTGATTAAAGCTCTATAAACCATGCATGTGGCGAGCAATAGCCCTGAATGCTGCAGACATGGGCTCTAGTCTTCCAAATGGGCCAATCGTCATAGATAGATAGATAGATAGATAGATAGATAGAGAGATAGTGTAGGTAAAGAGGGAGGGATGTGGTGGGTGTGTCTCTGGGTCTGTGACGTACTACAGGGGGACGCATGCCCTGTGCGCGCTGCGCGTCCCGGTCTGTCATTAGCGGCCAGATGGAAACGTAGTCAAGCGGATCCAGTGAGGTCATGTATTTTTAAGCCGCACGACGGAATAAATCATCCTCAAACGGCGGCATAAACAAATAGTCGACTGCCCCGGAACGTTTCACCGCCGAACGCACCGCGGCGGGGGTTGATATCGTTGTTGAACGGCCGAGGTAAGGCGGGGATTCGCACCTCAGCACCTCCGACGTGCTTATTGTTTGGCAGTGGGGGGATGGTCGTGTGTGGCTCAATGTGCGGGACGCGGTTGTGTTTTCATCTCGGCGTCGCTCACTTGTCCAAAACAGTCCGCATGTCCGTGCCGTGCGGTGCCGTGCCGTGCCGCACGCGTTTCTTTCATAACGCGCGCCGTGTCTCCCTAACAGGCCCTGTCACATCGCGATACGACGGTCCGTATCGCCGCAATAATGTCTTTTGCGTCTTTCTAGCGCGGCTCCTCTCATACGAGGCCGGCTCGTGTGGCCAAGGTTAACACGCTGACACGGAATAAAAATAAATAAATAAGGCTCCTCCACTGAGGGCTTCCGATGTTTATGAGTCTCCTCAGGCTGGGAAAAAAAAAGTGGCTTCCTCAGAGGCTTATATGAGGATAATGTGTGACAGGAAGACAGTTATAAACTTGTATATTTATTTGGTTTTATTGTGTGGGATAACAGTAATTTTCTTAGCTTGTGAGTGTGTGTGTTTTTTTTTTAATAAAATTGTAAACCTTTATTGCAAGTGTGTAAATTGTCCTTAAATAAGAAGCCATCCATTGAACCATTTATTGTTTTTTTAGAGGAAGCACAGGGGTGTCATGAAGGCAGAGTATTCTAGGAATGACCCTGCTGTATTCCTGTATTCCTCCTATAGGTGCTGAATTTCCTCTAAATAACTGCAGCTGACACATTAGCGCAATCTAATAGCGCGCAATTGATTTCAGAGGAATTTGTTGGTGCGGAATTACAAATAGCAGTATTGGTTTTAACATCGCATAGAAGCCTGATTCCGTCCCTTAATCGTCCTCACGGAAAGCCATTATCCCAAAAACCTCACAACAAGAGTACCATACAACTGTACGTAGTGCCAGCAGAGCTGCACTCGGACTGAAGTGTCATTCAGCCCATTGTAACTCACCTCAGTCTGATTGTCTTCCTGTCAGAAATATAAAAAGAAGCGGCGTGTCTATTTTCATGGTGTGAAGGAGGTGGTTGTTACGTACGTATGTGTGACGCTGGAGCGACAGAAGGAGAGCTGACTCATTTTATTCTGGCAGTCACATCCCTCATATGGACCGTGGTTCGGGCAGAGTGGGAGAATGGGGAGGGTGATTACTTTGCTTATGTAAGAACTGAAGAATCAGAAAAGAAGCCGCTGTTGGGGTTTTTCTCCTTTTCGTAGGTTATTTCTTTGGCAGTTCTAAATGCAAAACAAAGAATGCCATTTGCACAAATTGGCATCTCGGCGCTGTGGGATATCTGGGCTCACGGCTTCATGGTGCAACTTGACCCAGTTAACATGTGCCTGTGGAAGACCTGTTTGTAGAACAGGCTGGAATCCTGGGCTGGGGTCCAAACTCACAGGAATGATCACTGGGCTCGGCTCCCCAGTATGAAAGAGTCACTCTGAGGGTCTTGTTTCATGATGAAGTCTGCTTCGCTGTGGCCTGGCTGTTCTACCACCACTGCTGGTCATATCAAATCCTTTCGTCCCGGTCGCTTTGCTGAGTTGCTGAGATAAGGAACCGCAGTGCTAGCCTCAAGTGTGAAATTCAGCAGCGTCTCCTCTCCTTTACAGCTCGTCTACTTTCCGCGGAGCAGATCTTCATTTGACATTCTGATTTTTGGTTGGTGTGCTTAGCAGCTATTGTGTCCTGGCAGTACCAAACCTTTGTTTCTGTATTTTTTGTGCACAGAAGACATTTTTGGATGCACAGAGAGCAGTAATTGAAGATTTCACCATGAACAAAAACAAGAGAGAAAGAGAGTTCTACAGCCTAGATGTTGGGGATTCGACGTTCACAGTACTGAAGAGATACCAGAACCTACGACCGATCGGCTCAGGGGCTCAGGGAATCGTCTGGTAAGTGTTGCAACCCCATATATACATTCACAAGAACCATTTCATTTAACGTCAACTAGAGAAATTAGAATATAAACCCATTTAAACTCTAGATTTATGTCGTAAAAGTGTTCATTAATTTGTTGATTCTCAATGTAACTCAGCATTTGTGACCTTATTTTGAAACGGTTCTCAAACTCTGTTCCACAGCTCTGCTTATGATCAAATGCTTGAACGCAATGTGGCCATCAAGAAGCTGAGTCGGCCGTTTCAAAATCAAACGCATGCCAAGAGGGCGTACAGAGAGCTAGTCCTAATGAAATGTGTCAATCACAAAAACGTAAGTATGCAGATATGCTCAGTGGTGCTTGTGCTGCTTCATTTTGACATCAGACTGATTCGTGTTATTTTGCACCCACAGATCATCGGCCTATTGAATGTATTTTCACCACAAAAATCTTTAGAGGAATTCCAAGACGTGTGAGTAACTCGATGTGAAGCGTTCCCTTTTTGTCTCCGATTATTTCTTCGCGCCATTGATGAAACTCATCTGATGTCTGTTCTGTCAGATACTTGGTGATGGAGCTGATGGATGCCAACCTGTGCCAGGTCATACAGATGGAGCTGGACCATGAGAGGCTGTCCTACCTTCTCTATCAGATGTTGTGTGGTATCAAACACCTCCACGCTGCTGGCATCATTCACAGGGTAAGTATGCGCCGGCCCTGGCTGCGCATGCTAATGTCAAGCGGATTTCCCGTGGAGGATCTGCCATTTTTTTTTTTTTGGTACTTGACACTGAACTGTAAGGGCAAATCTTAAAATGGCACACTGTTAGATGTTGAATATAGGCATTGCTAGTCCCTCTTGAAAATATATCGGAAATTCTAAAATGTTCCCGGAAAAATAATAGCTTTTGTATTGTTTTTTTGGGTTGCTGTTGCTGGACGGTTGCCTGTCATCACACAGAGACAGACTTTCAAGCAAATGGATTCCACATTATCCTTAGAAACATGTGACCATATACAGTATGTGACTGACAACAAACAAACTGATCATAATAGAAGTAGTCAAATTGTTAGTAGCTTGTTAATGGTTAGCTTAATTAGAATGAAGGAGCAGTCAATCTCCATTAAAACAGAGAAACGTCACAACAGCTGCAGAGGCACTGGAGCCTGCAGGCTATCACTTGGATGGATGATCACAAAAGTTATCAATGCCACTTATTTGAACAGTATAGCTGGTTAAGATGATGTCAAGTCAGGTCCATTTAGTCTGACAATGTTTTAAAATGTGTTTCTTCATGCCGTTCCTCCAAGGTGAGGATGGGACTCATTTAGCCGTCATTGCATTTCTAGCCTTTTTTTAACACCTTTATTGGTCCTTATTGACAAAAAGCACATCTAGAAAGTTACATTTTGGTGTGCGTTCCCCTCCAGGACCTCAAGCCCAGCAACATAGTTGTTAAGTCAGATTGCACGCTGAAGATTTTGGACTTCGGCTTGGCTCGGACGGCTGCCACAGGCCTCCTGATGACACCGTATGTCGTTACACGCTACTACAGGGCACCAGAGGTCATCCTGGGCATGGGCTACCAAGCCAATGGTTAGTGATTGCCTTTGTACCATATCCGTCAACCTACAGCGCAAACCCTTGATTTTCAGTTTACAAAAGTCAGCTGTTATATCTTATAGCAGGGACTTAAAGATAATTCACTGTCTTTTCTGCATGGTGCTGCATAAAGGCGATTTTGGTTTTTTGTAAGAATTTGCTCACTAACTGGCTTGCTGTGTGTTTTCTAACCTGTCGTTAAACATTTTTCTCACCTTTTTATTGGCTTTGTTTGTCGGTGTTCCACTTCGCTAGTGGACATATGGTCTGTGGGCTGCATACTAGCGGAAATGGTGCGACATAAAATCCTCTTCCCAGGAAGGGACTGTATCCTTGGGCCTTTTCAAACGCTCGCTCTCATGGTTCCTCTTAACAGTCTCTGTAAAGTGTTTGTGCTTCACGCTGTGCAGACTGTTGGATCTTTCCCTCGCCAATGTTCTGCCTTAAATACAGTATTTTGTAGCATGCCTTTGGGGAGTGCTGCATGCCTTATTTTGAGCTTTCTGGCAGTCATGGGCTGTAAATCTTTATCAGCATGTCAGTTTTCAGTCTTATCTGCTTAACACCGCTTTATCGTCTCTCATATCTGGCTAATGCTGCATATTCTTCAGTTTCATTTCCACACGTTGCCGCTCCTCTGCATCACATTCTTATCGCTTCTCTTTTGTACTTTGGTTCTTCTCACCATTTTGTTTGCATGTCCACCTCCCCGTCATCTAAACGCCCACCTCCAGTGGATGTGTGGTCAGTTGGCTGCATAGTGGCCGAGATGATCAGGGGAAGTGTGTTGTTCCCTGGCACTGATCGTATCCTTCCCCATCACTGGTTAGTCACTGTGTGTGTTACTCTGCTTGGAGCGTTTCAACATCATCCAGTCAGTGTCTGTGTTTCCTGTGCTGTCTTCTGTCAACTCGTCCACTTGAACAACAGGATTTACGTCTTTGTCCTGCTGCACCCATCTATTGTTCAGAATCAGACAGCAGAAGTCCAGAGAGAATGTACAATAGTTATGTAATAGCTATACTGGAAAGTGAGTGGTTGCATCACTATGGATAATGTGATCTGTGTGTGTGTGCAGACCACGCAAGTAGAGCTTTTGGTGTGCACACCTCAAAGAAAGGCTGAATGTTACAGTTCGTGTGGGATTGAATAGTGCATTGTGTGTGTGTGTGTGTGTGTGTGTTTCCTTAACATTTACACTTCAGATATCGACCAGTGGAACAAAGTAATTGAGCAGCTAGGCACTCCGTCTCAGGACTTTTTAATGAAGCTGAACCAGTCTGTCAGAACGTACGTAGAAAACAGGCCACGCTATGCTGGGTACAGCTTTGAGAAACTCTTCCCAGACGTGCTCTTCCCTGCCGACTCTGACCACAACAAACTGAAAGGTAGTGCTATTGTACGACATCAAATTGTGACCATGAAGCAGACAGAACTCCTTTTTGGACTAATAGTATATGTTTTTTGTTACTCCCCTCAGCGAGCCAAGCGAGGGATCTCTTATCCAAGATGTTAGTTATTGACGCCTCTAAGCGCATCTCTGTCGACGAGGCCCTGCAGCACTCCTACATTAATGTTTGGTATGACCCGGCTGAAGTAGAAGCGGTGGGTGGATTGCACTATCTGTAAATGGAGCGCATGTGATTTTAGCTGCATCTCTTGGAGTGGAAAGTTTGCACCGCTCTGGTACCACAAATTTGCCATTAAAGCCGTTTTCTTCTTCAGCCCCCTCCGAAGATCCTCGACAAACAGCTGGATGAGAGGGAGCATACTGTGGAGGACTGGAAAGGTTAGACTGCATAATTTACACTAGCTCAACACTTCACTTTCCACAGTTGGCTCAGTGTGTGTAACCCGCCCCCCCCCACCTCTGGTTATTTTACTACAAATCTGGTTATAGTTTAAGATATCAATATAAATAGCTGAGCTTAGGTTTCAAGCTAACTCTCAGTTGGGTTGATTTAGCAAATCCATCCACTGTAGTAATATCAAACTGCTACTCACTAATACAAGCAGCAATTTTTGTCTTTATCTACTGTAGGTTGAAAGTCGAGGGAACTTTTTATGCACACAAACACTTCTGGAGCTTTCAGAGCAAAACAGTGCTGCATCAAATTCTTCTAATCAGTCGAAGAAAACTGGGGCAAGTTTTTAAGCAAAACATTATTTACGCCCCTTTTTTAAGCTGAAATGGTTGCTGTGCAGGTCACATGGGTTTACAATGAAACAGAAATCGTGAGCTGGCCAGATTCCATGATAAATGCATCATTAGTGAGGTTATTTTCTATTCATAGAAAGCCCAGAAATCCAGTGGGGCAGGCAGTGAAAGTGTAGACTCACAGTCATTTGGTCAGAGACATTGTTTCCCAAGGAGGTCTGTATCTCCACTGTAGCTGCCAGAGGGTGTGTCGGGTGACCATTTTAAAACCTCTTACTGCGTTTTTTCCATTGTGAACCTGACTCCGTGGAGCACAGGGGGGGTTTAAGATTGTGAGTAAATATCACTTTCAGTTGAACAGCAGGATGAGCTCATTCTAAACTCATGCCAGGTGATAGTGACCCCTCACACAGCAGAACCAAATTAGAAAAACTATACAGTATCTACAACACTCGGGAGTGTAAGGAAAAAATCAATCACAAACTGCTGTACATGCATTAGTGATTTCTCCTAATGCCTTTCCTGCCTTACTAAAGCTTCTCCTTTCATTCACAGGGCTAATTTATAAAGAAGTGAGTGAATGGGAGGAGTGGACTAAAAATGGAGTGATAAGAGGCCAACCACCTCCTTTAGGTGAGAAATCTGTATAACTGTGTGTGATGTGAAAAGGTGCAAGTGTGAATTACAGTTACTTAAGGCATGCCTTGTTATTCATAGTCTTGTCTCTATCGAAGGTTTTATTTAATAAGTGAATGAATAAGGTGAAAATGCTAATATGACTTTTTACTTACATAAAACTCACAGAATTTTTGTTTATCACAGAAACATATTCAAATGATTTAGGTGCGGGTGAAACCTAGTCATCAAGGTTTAAATGGGGAAAATTTGATAGAAAGATTTAGGTACTTCTAATGTCTTTGTTTTTACAGGATTTCTATATTTCAACATGACGTGTAGCATTGCATTAGGGCCGTAATCACACAAATAATAACGTGTAAATATTTTTAGGTAAATTTTAATATTTCCAAGATAATGTTGAACGATACGTGGTGTTCAGATACAGATTATTGGTAATCAAAAAGACCTATAACCGATGAGTGAGACTGATATTTACAGTAGGGCAGTAAAAAATTTACACATTGGTGTCAAACTTAAAAAAACAAAAACAAAACACAAACTATACACAAAATGTATCTGAATACCTTCAAGCATATTCTTTAATAAAAAAGACCTCTCAACATTATGAAATGACAAGAAAGCAGGAAACTTCCAGCAGTTTCTTAAGTTAACGCAGCTTTTTAACAAATAAATAAGCCAATAAATTAGAAAGGTCCCTGCAGTTTCATTGAATATTAATAATAAACGGTAAATTGAAATACTCTGACATTTGCAGTGAAATGCCTTTTTTTTTCTTAATGTCCTCACCAAAAGTGCAGGAAAGTCACCAGCTGCTTTATGCATTTATATTATTATTTATTACTTACTATATTGATAATCTTAGATTGAAAATGCTGAGAGTGATATTTGGCAAAATGACAAAAACGGGCGGAGATAATCAGCTGGGCCAATAATTGGTCAATCCTTACTATCAGTAATAAAATCACATTTTAAGTATTAGGTTGCAATATTTCTGTAATAAAATTTAAATGATTTTTAATGATTTAAATTTTTTTTTTCAGAATTCTAATAATTATTTTCCATGATTTGGCCTTCATCAGGACATTTTGTCAAAATATTGCAGATCTTCTCAGCTAACTTTTTGTTCTGTCTCTGCTGTAGTTAAGCGGTGCCTAACCACACAAAACGTGTAACTGAAGCGGTGACTGAGATTTAATTTAGCTGTTGACCTCGCACTGTTTACACGTGCATGTGTGACTCAGCGGATAGTGGCAGTATCCTGCGCGTTTCAATGAAACCTATTCGTTGACGTGTGTTTTTCGCAGCACAGGTGCCGCAGTAATCGACAGCCCCCCCCAGCCCACGTCCTCCTCCTCCTCCTCTTCGGCCAATGA
Organism: Mola mola; assembly: GCA_001698575.1. NCBI lineage: Eukaryota > Metazoa > Chordata > Actinopteri > Tetraodontiformes > Molidae > Mola > Mola mola. The sequence continues at coordinate 12,345,471 of KV751325.1, forward strand.
TGTCTCGTCCATGTCCACTGAGCCCACTGACCCGAGCAGTGACCCCACCATGACATCTGAAACAGACAGCAGCTTGGAGAGCCACACCGCTCTGGGGGCGCTGGCCTGCTGCAGATAACGCACGCACACACACACACCTGTGCACAAAAGGCCATTCCTCATCAGTGTGTGTGCGATGGGAGGGTTTCTGTCCAATGGAACTTCTCATGTTAGTTGCTCTTTTAATGTACAGTTTGTTTTTATGTCCCCTCCCCTTACACTGCTGTAAATGATTGTGGTTTGAACTTGTATCATTATTACTGTATTTTTGCTGCAAAGAATCCAAGTATGTTTTGATGTGAACCTGTGATACATGTTTTGAAAGAGAAGGAATGTACTTTACACGTTGTTCTTTTTTTAGCCATGGCTCAACAGCCGAGTACCATACTGTAAGCTTTGCAATATTATGTTGAGTATATTTTTGAAATGTTCGTTTGGAAATTTTGTATTATTTTTGGGACATTTGAATGAATCAACACCAACTTCCTCCTTAACAGTAGATTATAGCACATTTCATCGTGGATTCAGTTGCAAATGGATGATTTTATTTTGACATTGTTCCTCATCTTTCTTGTAGAAAGCGTCCCTTGGTTTATCCAAGTTAACTTATTTCTTAGTATTCCATCACCTCGGACTGTGTGAATATTGGCAAAAAGTCGAATGATCTATTACCCTACAGTGTATTTCCTCTTTTTTTTTTTTTTTTGTAATTAGAGCCTACTGTTAACTTAGATGTACTTTGTATGCAACGGTCTGTTGGATGAGGACGAACAGGGTGAATGTAAGTGACTAGAAATGTTGCACAGTGATTACTGTCTGTGCTGTAACAAGTTATTAGAGGCTGCTGCACTGGCTAAAATAAGTCACCAGAGTCCAAATTAGTCACTGTACCCCTATTGACAGGTTCTTTTAGATATTACTCTCAACGGTCTAATATTTGTGATATTTAATTTAAGTGCCCTTACTCAGTTCAGTGATTTTTTTCAGTCCTGTTTGTGGCTGATGCCCTCCTCTTCTCCTGTGGTGTGTCTTTGAGTTCTACCTCAAATGTGCACACACACTTGAATACGCTGTTGAAGATGGTAAACATCAAGAAAAGGCATTTTTCTTTTCTGTATTTGTTTTATTTATTTATTTATTTATTTATTTCAAGCAGGGAGGCATCTAGTGATGTACATGAAAATGTACATTTCATTCAGTACTATTTATATGCATTTTTTTGTTTGTTTTTTTTTCTTTGCATTGTAACTTATGAATTAGTACATTTGACTGTAGATGTGTGTTTTCTGAGAGTCAGGAAACATTTGCCATGATAACCTCTGTCCTTTTCCTCCCTGCACTATGAGGGATTGTGACAAATGTTCTGACCATTTCTGCCGCCATATCCATGACACATCCTTTTTTGGGGTTGTTTCCCTCTGCTCTGTCTCCTCAAGTAGAAAAGAGATTATGCTACACTTGTTTTTTTTTTTCTCTGAGCAAATCTGGTTTTAGTGCAGATATGTGTGGAGGAAAGAGAAAAGCAAAGCTATTGAGGACAGCAAACAGTTAACCTACTGAGGAGTGTTTTGGTAAGGCTAGTTGGATCTGAAATGGCCTCACTAACAGACGAATTATATAAATCAGAAATGTGAACTGTCTGCCTTCAACTCCAGCAAATAAAAGAGTTGAATTTTAAAGTCACCTGCACTGTTTCTTTCTAGAGTTCTGAACAGGGAAATGAACAGCGATTATGTGGGAAGACTACCTCACATACTGTATAAGGTGGTTTTCTGGTCTCTTACTGCTGAATGTAGTCAATAAATAATCAGCTATGTGACTCAGGACATTAGGGGTTTTTGTGGAATGGTTAAGTCACAGTTGCTTGATCCAGAGGAGTTCACTTTTGGCACTGGCACTGATCAGTGGAGGCACAAGGTGGCGGTACTAAAGAGGGCACGATGGCAAGTAGTACTGCACTAGAGGTATTTGGTCTTCAAAGCTTTGGGGCTGGATTTTCTTCCCAGTAATGAAGCTGCTCCTCCTCTGATAGACCAGTTAAAGACAGTTTGGTCTAGTTGGTCCGTGCTGCTCCTGTGGTCAGATCTCCAAGGGTTTTGAAGAACTCCTCCATCTCCTGCTGGAGGAGAACATTCCGGTTCTCTGCATCCTGATGAGCCCGCTCCGAGTTCCTCAGCCGGATCTCTAGCATCTGAAATTTCTTCCTCTCCTGGTCCAGCTCCTCCTCAAGGCGGTTTACTTGGGACCGGTACTTGGAACAAGACTCCTCTAGCCTTAAAGAAATAAATAAAAGTTAACAAATAACACCTCCTGATGATTTAATTGGTAATTTTGAAAAATGGCTCATTCTTACCTGCGTATGCAGGTTTCATAGCTCATCCTCTGTTTCTTCAGCTCCTGCTTGAGTTCTGTCAGCATGTTGGTGAGACCTTCATTTGTTCCTGTGAGATCGTCCTCAGTGCCACTTGAGCTGTGATCCAGAGTGTTCGTACTGTCCCTTACCTGTGCAGCCTTCCCTAGTTCTGCTGCTTTGTCGCTACCCTCTGGCTCAGCCAAAGAGATCTCAAA
>KV751325.1:12350739-12380662 GCA_001698575.1 Mola mola
GACTTATTCCTGTTCGATCCTTCTCTCCGCTCCCCCCTGAAATCAGTCATAACTTTTCACCTTCTAGATAAAAATGACAAAATGTGTAACATGTGACCTCGCTTCAGACATGCAGATCTTAGGCTCAACCGATACAGCTTTTGCAAAGGACTTTGCTGATCACGTACATTGTATGACAAGTATCATAGGCTCAATAGCCTTAAATAGCTCCAGCACCCCTGTTAATTACATAGACACAGTCATGCAGCTTTGCCTCTCCTTCCTCTGGCTAAACGCAGCTTGATACCACCCGGTTTGACATTTTAGTTTGACGTTTTACTTGATTTCAGTTTAGCTTTGATTATACTATGTGCAGTTCTCTCCCTTGATATGACTTTGAAGTTGCTGGTTGAACACGTGACTCAATTACAGATTACAGCCTCAAAACTGCTATTCATAAAATATTCTTACATTTTTTACGGATGAAAACCTATTCACTAAAAACCAATCAGAGACACATTTGTGAGTGGATTTGTTTGGGGTTGCATATCTGTGCTGGCTATCTGTCATTACCAAGTCCTGCACAGTGTTGCACAGTGTGTTACGTGTGAGAGCAATGACCCAGAAAGAGGGGTGTTCCCTGTGGACACCAGCGACTGCACTATGCCTCTCACTCAGTGTTTTTCAGCACAGGACCTCTCCCTTTTCGTCTTTTCCCCCCACAAACAAAGTGACACTAGAATCATTTCACTAGCTTTTACTTTTACTCCATTAAGTGGTTTCCATGGCTGTAACACCATTGCTTTTTTGATGTGGCGACTTCTACAAAAAGATAGGTAAAGCCGAAAGAGGAAGAAGAATGAAATATGATTTAATTATAGGCAGCAGAGAACAAAAACCCTTAAAAAGATCCTCATGATGAGCCACTATGCATACGTGCAGTGGCTTTTAGTTGTTCTTGTGCACAGAAATAATGTGAATAAGATTTTCTTGTTTACATTACCTCTGTTACTATACTGCGTGTTTTACACAACCTTGACCTTGGCAATTCTGCACAAAAAACAGAAAAGCTTGAGAAAATAACAGCATTTTACAATATCTTCCAGTCAGCCCTTGGCAATGATGGCAAATGCTGAACGTGTACTGTTTGAGGGAAAGCATTGAGCATTGGTAGCCTTTAAGAAGAACGAATGCTGGCAGGCAAGTTTCTGATGATATGAACCAAACAAAGACACTGCCATCACAGCCAGTAACTATAACTCTTTCTAAGTACATCTGCTAAGCCAAGATCTTATTTTTATATCCGGCAGGCCCTCGGATATGTGTCACACATACTGTTAACTGCCCTGGCATTAATGTTTTTTTTTTTGGCTCTCAGTTCTCAACAGATGGTTCAGATGAACTGGAGCTGGACAGTCATTATCACTTACTTCCTTGCACAACAGAGTTATCACCATGCCAACTCACCTGGAACTATTTCAAATAGGTGGCGTCCAGGCTCGTCTTGATTGGCAGACAGCTCATTGACCTGACTACCCTGCAGAGGAATACAACCCTGTGGGACAAAGGAGAGGAAGGCATGAGTCAGACAGAGAGAAGAACACAGTGACAGAAAGGTAGGTATGAGGAAACCACTCAGATCACTGGCCAAACAAGAAATCAATTTGTGGTTCTGTACTTGAACGTGTAGCTCATGTTACACATTATAAAGTTTTGAGTACACTGGACTCTGGGCATAAGTCCAGCAGAGGGATGTAATAATGATGGCGGGAGAGATGATTCAGGGAAACATCTCTTTATCTTTTTGCAGCTTCCTGGTTACATTTCTACTCCTTCCAGTATAGAGGTCAAAGGTCACAAACTACATTACAGCTTACAGCATAATCACAAGGCAGCTAGTTATCACATTATTAATTTGTGTGTCAGGGAAACAACAAAACAATGCAGGTGTAAAGGTGTGTGTCTTAATGTCGGTCAAAATCATGGTCAATCCAGTTATTTTCAGTTGGATGGACTGGCCCTTGGGAAACGTGTCAGGCTTCAAACCTGAACCAATCCAAACATTCAGCAGTGCTTCTTTCTGAGGCAACAGGTGACCTCATGTACCTGTCTTGTACATGTTTATTGTCTTAGTATATCTATTTGTGTTATTGTCACCTGTGCCTTGCTTTCATCCTGGTCCTTGTAGAAATAAAGAGCCTCTGTCCTCAGCACAAACCAGCGCAGCTGCCAGTTCTTCATGATACTCCGCTGTCTCTTCAGCCAGCCTGCCTTAATTGCTTTCTCCTGATCCAGAGGAGAGCAGGGCCTGGAGAGCCGAGACAGCTCACCAAGCACCATGCTCTTGGACCGCGCTGTACAGAGATGCGCACACACACAGAAGAAATTGAGCTAGCAGCGTTGAGAATTAGAAAAACTGAGAGACAAAATCAATAGAGAGATAGAGAAAGACAGAGTTTTGCATTGGATCAGGCCACACTTTACTACACTTACACCACTACAGACTGACTAAAAGCATGGAATATATATCAGCACAGGTATGCCAATAATATAGATGGAAAACAGGGACAAGTAGAGTGATCCCTCGGGAGACAGAAAGAGCTAGAGGGATAAACAGAAGGTACAGGGAAAGGGGAGAAGAGAGCAAGAAATCAATGGCGTCTTTTTTCTGTTAATTGCATCTTGCTTTCTGCTGAGGTAGGCAGGGAAGTTATCTGCAAGGTTGTATAGACGGAAATCTCTCTTTAGCTTATCATCTCTCTGTCTGGTATCTCTCTCTCTTATATTTCCTCTGTCTGGATGTCCTCAGCTTGCAGAGTCATGATTGCTGGGAAGGGATGAGATGAGGCCACGTGAAAGCAGTCATTAACTCTATGCTGACAGCAGAGGCAGGCAGAGCAGAATCTAAAAATATGGCGGACAAAGTCATGTCTTGGGTGAGCCGGTGACGTGGTGATATGCTTGGTGTTCAAGGGTGTTTGTGGTATATGGTTTGTGTCCACGTGCTGGTTGTCTACAAGTGGTATCCACATGAATGCTAGCAGGGGTTTCACAGTAGAAATGTTCTATATCACTAACTTTAACTGTGTCTAACTCTGAGGCAGAAACCTTCATTTATGCATCGATAACCTCCCATTTTGACTATTGAAGTCCTGTCAGGGGTGACCAGCATAGGCAATGCCAAGCTCTAGAATGTCTAAAACTCTGCATTCAGGGTTCTCACCTGCACCGCGCCCTGGCAACACATCACCCTAACCATAATCCACCTTCCCTGGCTCCGGGTTAATGTACAAAATCCTCCTTCTCGCCAAACAAATGCCTCCATGCCCTTGCTCCTCAGCGCCTCTGACCTCCTCCATCTATACACCAAATCCCGGAACCTCCGGTCTGCTCTCTGTTCCCCACACCAGTATGTGGACCTATGGAGACAGAGCATTCAGTGTCGCAGCTTGACCCTCTGGAACGTTCTCCCTGCGGATATCTGCAACGCCTCATCTCTGGACACGTTTAAAGTGATAATGTGGTTGGTGGAGGTGGGGCTTTTATACTTTTGGGCTGTTTAATCTTTTAAAAGTGCATGTTTTACAACATCCTGTTAGGATTTTTATGTAAAAGCCTGATCTGTAAAGAAGCTAAGAATTATAAATGCATTATAAATGGGCAGTACTCCAGTAAATGTACACATTTATATTCCGCCAGTGAAGAAAAAAAGTAAAAAGGCTCATTATTTTGAAAAATCACACCATGAGTCACATTAATAGTTAAAGATGCATTACAAGCATTTTTCACAAGTATTTTTCAAGTTATTGTGTTTGGTTGGTTGCTAATTTAAACTATTTTATTTATTGTTGGGTAATTCAATCAGGCATCACATCTTCAAGCTTATCATACATTTTGTATCCAATTTTAATCTTAAATCGCCTCTCACTTAAAAAAAAAAAGAGGTTAAAGTTTTTTTTCCTCAGAAATGCGCTGATTTCTGTTGATGATCTGCTGATCAAATCAGAAAAAAATGGCACCTCAAAACTATACAAGTACAAATAGAGACCATGAAAAGGTACACTTTACCACTACTCATAATTATTTCTGGATATTCAATCATGCAACTTACTTTACAACAGGAATGAAAGCATTTAACTAAAATGTTTAACCAGCTATTCTTAATAATAATCTATTTGATCATTATGATGATCAAGTCATATGTAGAATTTTTGCACATGTATTTTTGTCATTTTTTTAAACATACAACATCTCAAGCCATGATGATATTTTGTACTGATTCTGACTTCATATAACTTGTCACATCTTTTTGACTGTAGCCCTTAATTGATCCAAATGTCTTCATACTGACAATCATTTTGTCAGACAGAAAATGGAGAGATGCGGTAAAACACAGATAACATGTCTTTGTCTTCCATCTAAGCCTCTATGCTCCATGAATACATCCTGAGTGGTGCTGCATTAGAGAGTTAGAGGGGAGCAGAGCTGGGAATCTAATCCAAGGACAATACCATTACAGCTAATGAGAGATGGCAAGCGCAGACAACGTGGCAAGCAAACTGAAGTGGCTATACTGCATTCTCCAATTGTGTTTGTTAAAGATATGCACTTCCCATTCCCATCATATTTGATAATCTTACTTTTTATTGCTGGTCCAGAATTAGAGAACAAATTATGTTTACTGAAGCCAAGCCTGCTCCAAGCCCATATTTCTGTGTGGGTATTATGGGATAGGAGAAGATTTTTATCTCATTCAGTGCTGAAACACCTCTTTGTACACCCTCTAAAAACTTGTGCTGGCAACTGTCACAGCTTGGACAACCTGAAATAGCATGTTGGCCATCTACAGCATCTGCCTGCCGGGAAGAGCATAGTCTCCACACACTTCATCGTGATAATCTTGGTGCCAGGGGTTGCTCTTGTGATCTAAAGCCTCCTTATTCATCTTTTCACAGTCATGTGAGAGGCATCTACATGTGGTGTCCTGACTTCAGCGTTCACAAGCGGATTTTAGCCTGTGTCAGAGGAACTATGTTTGGCAGTCAGCTGTCGTGATTTACAGGAGCAGAGAACCTGTCATTCCTCTCAGCACCTCGGATCTCTCTGTCGCCTGCTTGAAAACATGCCAACCAAAATCCAAACTAAATAAAGGTGTGGTCTTGTGTTCAGGTGCGAACAGGATGCAGATCATTGCTGGAGGGAGGATTGGTCCTCCAGCCGCCATATTTACTACAACCCACGGTTCAAATCCTCTAGGAGTCGAATCAAGAGACAGGAGGGATTACATCACCCTGTAGTAGCGCCTGTTAACTCTCATTGAGCACTGGACACAGATGATAAATGCTTAAAGACTTAATCATACACCAAAACTCAGGTCATCGCTGATATCAATAGTTACTGGGATGCAGATTTGATGCTAGCATGTCGCTGTCACACCCTTTAATGCCACCATCAATGAAAGCACTCACAATATTTATGTTGCATTGTTATCAGAGAAACAATGAGAGCATGAAAGACAGAAATGGATGGCAGACAGAAGCATGGAAAAGGACGATGGAGAGCAGAGGTGGGATGAAGAAATTGTAGGAGGGACTGCGCTTACCCCGGCGTGCCTGTTTTATCTTTGGGCTCAGCATGGTTACTGTTGCTGTGCTGCTCCTTTTCACAGAGACATGACTGTATCCCTCTGTTCACTCACTATTCCTCACACACACATACACACACACAAGCCCGGCGCCTCTTGCTGCTGCCTCGCCCCGTTATTCCTCATCCTCTCTGAGCATCTCTCTCTCTCTCTCTCTCTCTCTCTCTCCCTGGCTCACTCGAACACAGTCTGGTTTAACACACACTCACTCACAAGCACTTAGCCACACACTCGCCACTTCCTCCCTGACTTCCATCCTTCTCTGTCACAATGGCCCCACGTACTGTTCACAGCTTGAGCCCCTCCCACCCTCTCTCTTTCTCTCTCCCTCTGATCTCTGTCTCTCTCTGCTTCCTACTCTCAATATCTATTTCTCACCATCTATTAATATGTCTGGTTAGGTGTCCTCAGTCTTATCACCCATTCGCTCATGGAAGTTGTATTGCTTGTCTCGGATCAATACAGCTTCTGCACCTGACACCATTCTCACCATTTAATGTTTGATACCGAACAAACGGCCAGGCTTTTGCATTGCACTGGTGGATAAAATTGTTTGGACGTTTGTTTAAAATGAACAGAAATCCACTGTAGACACATATTTAGCATCGTGATTCATTCAGGCTAAGATTTATAGTCAGAGGGGAAATGCCACACAACTCAGTCATGCAGAAATCTGTATAGTGAAAGCCACTACACTTAAGGGTGTGATGTTCCTCTTCCTTTTAAGACTGGTTTCAGGGATGCAATAAAGGAGATAAATGCTGTTCAAAAGGTTGGATGAGAATGAAATGCAGCAGAGACACTGCTAGAGGAGAGATATGACTGAGCTTTCTAGTAAGAAGAATCAGCCAGTGATAAATAAGTAACAATGTGCGCTACTCCTAATTAATGCAGGATTTATAAATCATTGTAAATCTACACATTCATGAAAACAGCGAACATCTTAACCAACTATTTATCTCCCCTGACAAAGACATAGTGTGGACCTCATAAATATCTTAAAACAAGAGCTGAACTTCATGCGAGAGCTTAGACTCCCAAAAACATGGACCATAAAAGAATGAAAAAGAAAGATTTACCTGCCAATTCATTTGCCTTGCTACAGGTCTGAAGAATCCTGGATGTTTTCATGGCAGTGAACCTTTCTACAGGGTGAATCCTCCTCAACTGGGGCCATTTCAAGAGCCGTATCACACACATACAAGCACGCCCAAGGTCTAAACAATGACGAGATTGAAGACTAAGTCGTCTACTTAATTGACAACCACTGGGAGACAATGACATTCACATAACCAAAGAGAAGGAGCTACTATAGCTGCCATTAATAACACACTGATGACGAGTGCCTGAAGAATGCTGATGTGAACAGACTCTGATAGGAAGAAAGAAGCGAAGGAAGTCATGCCAGGTTTACTTGCCACATCATCTCGATGGAGCGGACCAAACAACTCTGTCTGCAGTCAGTCACTCTGTGCTAAACGAAAAAACCTCACATAGTTTCAAGCATCTGTTGCGAACTTACATAGAAATTAAACACAAATGTGGTAACCCATCCTGCTGTCCTCTTTTTTTTTAGTTTGTCTCTCACTGAAGGAAGTGAGCTGCCTTCATGCAGAAGTGAAAACTGCTGAAGTTGTCCGCGTGTTCTTACCGTATATTTCGCTGCTTAAACTGAGACCGGCCAGAAGCTTTGAATTTCTCTGAGGCTGCACAAAAGACAAAAGAGAACATTTATTTATTTTTCATATAAATGGCAGACTTCAGTGATTTATTAAATACATTTCTTACAGTGGAAAAGCATAACATTGTGGAAAATTAATGAGACTGCCGATAAAATACATCAAGTGTAAACAACATTAGGATGTCGACAAATGGCAGACAGTTGAATACAATACCACTGATCCAGGGCCAGAAATACAGTAAAGGAACCTGGTTCCCCAGGCTTACATGCTCTCATCTTAACCACTCCTAATGCATGACAGGCAATACAGCAGACACTAAATATCACGTGATGTAGCCACTCACACAGTCAGTACACTCCAACCTGGGAGGGGTGTGGGCAACACTGTCTATAATGAAGAAATATGGGCCCGAGGGACACAGGGGAAATGAGTGTGTTTAATTGAAGACATGAAAAATGAAGAATAAAAAAAGCATATCTCATTAGAGAGGAAAGAAGCTAAGGAGAAGAAGTTGGAGACGAAGCCTTTCGGTGCGCTCACCTAAACCATTATTACTGGTTAATCCCGGGACTGGCTGATGCTACACAATTTTGAACACAGTGACACACACTGACTGATAACGACAATAACAGTGATGTTAAAAAAAAAAAAAAAAGTTGGCTGATGTGTAACATACGAGCTTTCGTTCAAATAAGTTTCCCTGCTAAAACAATTTTAAAACACCTGACACTTTACATAGAATCAATAATTAGTTAGGAAGTAGTCAATGAATACTTTTCTCTAAAAACAAGTGCTAGATATCCTAGTAGCCACTGATGAATCTATCTACAGCCTTGCGCGTATCAAAATAGAATGTAGGGTACCACCATTTTTTTTATATTCAAAATGTTGAATATGGCGTTACAGAGCTACCAAATCTAATGAAAACATTCTAGCAAAGTTGAGTACACAAAGAGTCTACATTTGTATGTGAGAGACGATTTCAGGAGAGTTTTTAAATGTTAATGGCAGCTTTGTCCTCTCTCATCTGTCTGCTGCCCACCCGTCTTTGACCTTCCAGCAGAAACAGGGCCACTGTGACCCAGCGTTGTCCTCGTGACCTCTGCCGTGCCGAGCTTTCACACTGTCTGAAGTAGGTGGTCGTCCCCGTGGCGATGGCATCAAACTGTTCCATCAGGAGCCACGCGTCCCAAAGCAGTGTCAGCGCGTTCGCGCTCATCAGGACCACGACCCAGAACTCCTCCCCTAACAATGTGAGCCACGTGGACACGCTGTGACTGCCTGCAGGCACCTTGTCGAGCAGGTAACTCATTGCCATGGCAATAAAAAGGAGGTGGGCGATCACCATGGAGAGGATGAAGAAGAGGAAGAGGCGGTGGTTGCCCCGGCCAATGCACCGATTGAGGTAAAGGCAGTGGTGGTCGTAGTCTTTGATGCACACGTCACAAAGCTTGCAGTGTTTAGTGTAGTTTGGAGGGAACAACTGAAAGAATCAGAAAAAAGGGTGTGAGGAGTCACATGTTTTTGTATGATGCAGCCCATTACCAAGCAATGTTCATCTTTTAACCAAACCTACTGCTTTTGACTATTATTTTTTGAGTTCACTATGGGATGAAAATCAACTTTCAGATAAATATTAAAGGTTAAATATATTTAGATTTTGAACATTAATACAGCATCAATCAAGTATTTGCAATGTGAAATACTTAAATAATCTATCATTATATCGATAATCATCTTGAGTAGAGACTCAGTCACACTGCCCCCGTGTGGCTGTAATCTGAACTGCTTTGTTTCAGAAGTCGTGGCTGCACGTCGCCATTTTCAACATGGCAAACTGGTAACAAAGTTTAGTAATTTACTACTAAGGAGTACAGGAAATATGCTTATGCACATTTGAGGAAAGGAAGCAGTGCAGCAACAGAACCTTGATTCATATTTGATAAGCATGGACAAGTTTGACAGTTTGACCCAAGTTCTTTCAGCAGTCTGTGTTCGATGCCACTTTTTCTCAGGTTTGCCTAGAAAGCAATATGCACATTTGTTCGGCCTGATGTCAGTGCTGTAGTGCAATATCAGCCGTTAATGACATACTGTTAATTTGACCTTTAACACAGAATCACAAAACAAACCAGTTGTCTTAACTTCATAAAGTTAGTGTCTGGACTGCCTTAAAATTCTAAAATTGAAAAAATAAAAAACAAGTTGAGGTAACATTTAAATGTTTCAGAGTTAACTTGTCTTTTCAGGAAAATTTAAATTTTAAGGAAACCCTGACACTAACTTTTTCAATATAAAACAACTATTTTTTTTTTTACAGCGCATTAATCCTCATATCACGGACTCATTGTGACAGTTTATGATGTTTCCCCGTCGAAACAGAAAGAAGGATTCATGGGCAGATACATGGGAATGAAAGTCAAGATGACTCCCTGAGCCCCACGCAGTGTGAAAGACTCACCTCGCAGTACGGACAGAATCTGTGAGCGCTCTGGTTGTTCTCCACCAGGTCAGCAATAGAGGAGAACCGAGGATCTGCGTCTGCTCTGTCCAGTGTCCCTGGGTCCTGAATCAGAACCTTACAGAACAATCCAAAGACCAGGGAGAAGTGGACCAGTGACACCTGGATCAGAGGACTGGTTGGCCACACACGTTCAAAGGCTAAGGATGAACACTCGACATTTCAATTTGAAATTTACGTCCATCAAAGCATTTGTTAAGGATATTAGGCATTATTTTTCCATAGAAGCACAGCAGGGAATGGAACAAGCCAGCTATGAGGGCCCCCAAGTAGATCGGGTTGGGTAACCTAGAATGAAGGCAGACGATGCAGCAGAGACACACAAACGGTGAAATACTTTGACCTTCTGACGGACATGAACACTGTACCTTTGGTACGTGGCCATGCGGTGGTACTGTGTGAAGATGCTTCTGGCCAGACACGGGAAAAGCAAACCGCATGTTATCCCCCCGTAGCCTCCCAACATGGCTGCTATCAGCAGGATGGCAGCTCCACTCAATGCCGGAAAAAACAGTGTCCAGTAATACAGAACTGGTGAGAAAAGTTGTACAGAAATATGTGGAAAGAATCAGACACTATTATCATTATCATAATCACCATCCCTGTTTTCATCACGTAATTAAACTGTGGAGAAAAAATTCACCATGAGACTCGTTGGGCTTGTGGTGTATTGGGTGACTAATGTACCGACTCAGTAGCTTGGTGAGTTGCTGATGTCTACAGAAAAAAAACACACAATATAGCAATATATTAATCAGGATCAGGATCCTAAGACAAAAAAGTAAACTGGAAGTGCAAACATACTGGATATTTAAAGCTACTGGGGAATAGTATCGTACCAAGAGGTGTCCTGTTAGTCAGTGTTTTTTTATATTTCCAGAGACAGTAGATTTACCTGAATGTTTTCCCCTGCCTGCAGAGCTCCAATGGAGTGAGGCCGCTGTGGGTCTTCTCATGGAGCATCCTGCAACCTGTCCTCTGCAGCAGTGTCCAGCACACCTCCACCACGCCCCTCTCAGCTGCAACATGAAGCGCTGTCGCTCCCTGCTGGTCAACTGCATCCACAGCACATCTCTGACACACAAGCAGGAGGCTTCAGACACTAAGAAATTCTTCTCAAATCTGCACTGGGCATGTTTGTCAAAAACGCATCTCAAGATTTGGCTGATTTGGTCACATCCCGAAATATAGGGCCTAAAATTATTCATGGCTAAAAATCTTGAGTCTCAAAGAAAATCAGCCGTCATATACCTTTTTTAACCGCAAAGCTATTTATTTCAGCTTTTCACTGTGTTTTATAAGCTATTTAATCTTAAAGATCAAGTTTATTTCCCTACTGTTGGTCAGCTTGTCAGTAAGTGTGGGATTGTGGACAATCATACCTGGTCTTTGAGCAAATACCGGACCACTTCGGTGTTCCCTGTGGATGCTGCCAGGTGAAGCGGTGTCACATGGTACATGTCTGTGTCCGAGAATCGAAACATTCCCGTCTCCCACAAGTAGTGCACTGCAACACTAGCAAAGGTAATTGCATTTGTTTGTTTGCAAACCTGTAGTCACATCAAAGTCAAACATCAAACATATTCTGATGCATTGTTACTGTCACTCACATGTTGCCCCCGGTCACTGCATGATGCATCGCTGTTTTTCCCTGCAAGTCTATGAGCCGCAAATCAGCTCCATACTGCATCATTTGATGTATGATGTAGATGTTCCCATGCCTGATATGAGTCAAAAGTACACAGTTATTATAAAGGATATGATGCACAACAGAAAAGAATGATGCTGACGCTATGACATTGTCACCTGCATGAAAGATCAAACTACTGCTCACCTGCAGCCAAAATGAAAGGCTGTCTGTCCTGCATCACAGGCCAGGTTAGGGTCAGCGCCATTATTTAGGAAAAGGTCAACCAGCGCGCGGTTACCGTGAAGTGCAGCATAGTGGAGCGGGGTGAAACCGCCCCAGCCTTAAGGAAGACAATCATAAGGTTTTAAGATGCAGACCATCAAACATCATGATGTGCAGGCTCGGTAACTAAATATATATTAAAAAGCTGAAAACAAATGCACAGACTGTCAGCTTGTTGATCTTTAAAAGCTTCTGGAGACTGGCAAAAATCCCACCATGACACACTACTCTTATGTAAGCTAATATATTGTACATTGATGCTTGGTGCCATACTTTCTCATTATAACATAATATAGGTATAAGATACAGATTTAAGAGGATAAAATGTGCATTGCATAATATTCTACAGATAACACGGGATCATTGTTGATCCTGAGTTTTCTGGCATGATTATCGGGAACAACCATCACCGACAGTTAAAGGTTACAAAAAAAAAAAACGGCCACAGGAAGCGGCGCTCTGTAGTTTCACAAATCCTATGTAACTGACAGAGCAACGCTGAGCAGATCACGGTTATTTCACCAAACCCAATCCTAATTTACCTTTTTGTTTCAGCACGGATCGATCATTTTGGAGGAGCTGTATGCACTGCTCGATATTCCCCCTCTGTATACAGTCAAATATGTCTCCGCCGCTAACGGAGCACACAGACATCGGATGCATGATGATGTCACTCACATGCGCGCAGCCTGCTCACATTACCGCCAAAAGAAGCTGGGGAGAACACCAGCTCCTCAAAATCAGCGCTGCGACAGGATTATACACTGGAAAGTGTGCGTTGGACATCGTATTTTGCCGCAACGGGAGCGTAGACGTTTCGTTCCTTTCGTTCCGTTAACCGCTACACTGATTGAGGCAGGCCACGCCCAGCACACCTCGTTGGCTCAAACAGGTCTTGTGACCGATGATGTCACCACGTCGTTGAAACACGTGGGCTCTATAAATATGACAACATTGTGGAAAGAGACGGCCAGGTAAAGTGAAGATGCCTATTGCAAATTCCCAAAACAGGACATGAAGAGCTAGAAAAGTCACGGCCTATAATTTAAATTGTCACGGCGAAACTATAAAATACTCAAGGAGCCATTGTTCAAAAATCTAAAACCTAAGCGTTCATACTGTCAAAAATGAAGGATCAAAATAATTGAAAACTGAAAATGGAGCAGGCATACGAGACAGTGAGAGAGAGACAAACGGTAGGGAAGGATAAAGAAAGAATGTATAGAGAGGTGGATATTAGTCTTAAGTCTGTTACATATAAGACTTAACCCATCATCAAAATATTTTACAGGTCACAGCAGCACCATAGAAGACAAAGCAGGGGAAAATAAAATAAAAACATTATTTAAATACTAAATGAGAAAAATTCAACCCATACTGTTCCTAAAGAGCTGAACTGAGTTGACCTGAGTTGAATGGTTTCAGTAGGTGAAATGTCTGAATCAATGGGGAAACTATCACAGAAAAAAAGCTGACTATATCAAAAAGTTTAAAAGGTTGAAATGGGAAAAAGACAAGCGCACATGTTCTTCAAGAGCTGAACGAAGAATGCTGAAGGAGAAGTGTGGCAAAAAACGACAGAACTGGGCAAATAACGATAAAAGTAAAATGAGTGTAACTATGGTGCGGATGCTGCATTCAGCATCCACAATATTTTTTTTTTCCAAGTTTCAGTTAATAATTCAACATACGCTATTTAGGTCTATTAATACAATTAGAAGAGAAACTGCAATTTTTGCTACTCCGGTCAATCGTGGCGTTTTTGGGCTCCATTTCACGTGCTGTCAGAAGTTGCCATACCAAGTTGCCATACCCAAGGACCATAATGGCCTGAGAATGTCAATTGAACGCATCTTGATGACTCTTTGACTGGTAGATGTATTTATGTCTAAAAAAAAAAACAACAAAAAAAACCCAAAAAAAACAAAAACTATAGTATGTTTGGTAAATTTTTTCTCCTTTGGTCATGAAACTACAGTTTCCCTTCATTTGTTTTGGGTTTTGTAAGATAAAATTGGAATCATGAGGGCGTCACCTAATGCGAGTCCCAAAATAAACCTGTCACTGAGTCACCTGGAACCTCTGGTTTCCTTGTTAAAATGTTTTCAGGAAATAAACTGTCCATGATTATCTGCCTTTTTCCCCACATGTCTACACCACAATCCACGACAAGATGGAGCTGTTTAGCCATGTAATGGTAGCCCCAATTATCTCATTTTCTGTGAAAAATACAAACACACAGCAGGGCAATTATACTCCACAGGCATTCAAACCACAGCAACCTGCTGTATTTGTTTTGATCCAACGCCCAATACCCGACGAATATAAATCAAAAAGATAACATTTGAAAACTTCCAGTTGTTATCAGCAGGTCTTAAAAAAAAAAGAAAAAAACAAAAAAAACCCCAACTGTACTATGTCTTTGTTGTAATTACAAAACGTCCGTGCTGGCCTCTTTGTAGATTTTAGGCATCCTCTCACAGTGATTCATATCAAGTCTAGGATTTCTATTAAAAGAAAAGGAACTCTTTGACTGGACTTAGTGGGAGGGCCCATCCAACCAGCTCAACAACACTTTTTCGCTTCTCCTTCTCTGAGGAAGTAAGAAGGCACATGACCTGGGCCAGCTGATGGTAGTTGCTCTGCTTGATCAAAGTTCAGGCTGCATGTTGCAGATTAGTAAGGGGTGGGCAGTTCTACAGCAGGCTTGACACTGTAGGCGTTACAGTAGTCAAGTCTTAGCGGGTCTCTGCTTGTCTTTCCTCCTCACATGGACACAGAGACAGACCAGTCATTTGAAATAGCACAACACAGATGACAGCTTCCTCATAGTGCTTGGAACATTTCCCGATGGCTCTTACACACATACAGGTAAGAATATGAGGTCTCAATCCTGTGCTGCTTGAATGAATTTCTTTCAAAGAATTTCTAAATTTCTGTTGAATGCAAACTGCCTTTCTCCTGTTTAGATATCATAGGTGATTGACTCTGCCTTATCAGATTAACAGTCTGTCTCTACCAATCACTCTAATGAGTGAGACTGTCTAAACAAAAAGTGACCAAAAAAGTGAAAACCAACTGTAACAAGAAATCAGTGCTCCAGACAAGCCTCAGTCGTATCGTAACATGTCTGCTTGGGAGCAAGACTCCACATCTACAATTGGAGTCGCAAAGAAATTCCACATTTATATCAAAAGCCCTTTACACCATGTTAAATATTTCAACCTTTACGAGAACTATTTCATATGTTCAATAATGAGATTGCCATAATGTTCGAACATTGGATTTTTTTTTTTTAATAAAGTAACGCTACTGAGTGTACCTGGATATGACTGTTTGGTATTGTTAAACTGCTACTCAATTAGTCATTAAATATTTCACTGGAAGGAAAGACTACAACAATAAGTTGAACATTAGTTACACCATGTGGATGACCCCTTGGTTGTTCACAAAAAAGCCACATGACTGCCAGTGGTGTGCTCTTCTGTCTGGTGATTTCTCCATCTGCTCAGGGGGATAGGGTTTAGGGACTTCTGATGGTCTTAGACAGGCTAAAGAAATTTTCAGATAGTAAAAAGGATGTAAAATTTTGAGTGTTTCTCCCCTTTTCTCTCTCTCTTTTTTTTCAACCAGAGAGCTGAAGGGGAAAGGATCAATAAAGAAACTGGAGAGCTGAGTGCTTCCGGGGAGTTATCTGTCTGTGTGGAGATGAATGTGGACAAAGTGGCGGGCCCTTGTCAGAAACTTCCACAAGAGCTCAGCGAACAACTCCAAGTTCTGGGAATTGACACATGCCCGAATCCTGACCACAGAACTGACCATGTTCCTTTGGAGCAGAGAGAGCAGCTTCTGGTTAAAGTCCTGCCTCTCTACATACAGGTACTGTGTGTGTGTGAGACTTTTGTTCTCAATTCCAGTGGTGCCAGTGTTTCCGTAGATGTCCAAATTATTATCTAGACTAGTTGAATGTTTGGCCCTCTGCTGATCCCATCATTGTACCTTGAACAAGTTTGTACGTGGTCTCTGCCTAAATCTGTATGCTTTCCTGAGAGGCAGAAATGTTTCAGACCATAGCTTCAGGCCCCACTTTGATTGATTGGAAAAAAAAGAGGGATAATTTTCAATTGTGGCAACAGTTATAAAGAAAAGTTGCAACATTTTTTCCCCACTGAGTTGTGTGTTTGTGTGTGTCCACTGATCGGGTTTACAGTGGCGGATGTAATCAGTCTTTGGTTTGCCTGTGGTTCTGTGTGTGTATTAAGCCTCATGACCAGAGATTTGACTTGAATGTCACCACTTAAGAACAGCAAACTCACTGAAATGCGATATCCTCTTATGGAGCAGAAACAAGCATATAGAAAGTGCTGGCCTCTATTATTTATAGTGTGGTGCATTAGCCAAAAGCTGTTGAAGTACAACTTTAATATGCAAATGCAGAGGACCTTCAGAGTATACATATGTTACTGTATGTCAGTGATATCACTTACAAATGGTTCATATTAGAAATGTTTAGCTACTGTTTGCACACAAAAATTGCATTTTGAAGCAGACAGACGCAAATATTCTCTCAGGTTTCTTTGTATGAAGGGCTCTCTCCCCTCTTTTCCCAGGTCTGTGAGGATGGTGGCAGCCTGGAGGGTTTGAGCATGAAGGGGCTTGCAGCTGTCACAGCAGACACCATCATCTCTAAGATCCACAGCAGACTGACAGAAAGGCCCGCAGGTACAATAGTAACAACTTAAGTTTAGTACTTAGTACTTAGTACTTAAGTAGCTAATGCGGTGTGATTTAATCCAGGTAGAGGGACTTTCTCCCTTCTCTTTCTACTTCTGCTTTTTCTGTGTGGTGTGGTTTTTTTGGGGTTTTTTTTCCCCCTCGGTAGCTTTTTAGGTGTTTTGTAAATGTCTCTTATGTCATGTTAACAAAAATGCCAAATTTCCATCTCTGTTTCTCACGTCCCTGCTTTGTTGGATGTCTATGTAAGACTGCATTTCTCTGAAGGTAGAAAGATTTTTTTAAGTGAAGTACAAGGGAGGTACCTATGGTATGGGTTTAAGGTCCTGTAGCACATGTAGTACTTATTCAATGCTTTTTCACTATTTTACTTGAAAGTGTGTATGTATTCGTTTGTGACTTTTCTGTGTTTATTAGACATGCCCCACTCTCATTCTGTAATGAGACATTTTCAGGAACTGTACAGTCACACCAAAATGCAAATGTTCTTTTTAAAAATAGAAGTGAAATCTTGATAACAACACCTATCCATACAACTCTATTAGATATGCATATTGCTTCGATTTGACTATGCAGAAGAAGAAATGTTTGTGGCCTGTTTGTGACCTGGCCTCTTACTCTTTGGCTCCCCACACAATGAGTGTCTTGTCTTTTCAGAGGGGTCTCGTGATGAGGTGGTGAAGTTCTTCCAGAGGCAGGCAAGGAAGCAGACATACTGTGAGGCGGTAGACAATCAAGGATGGCTACTGTTAAAGTCTCTGTTGCTGCTGACAGCTGACAGCTCAGTGAGTGATAATTACATTTTATTTTCAAATTTTCTAATTTTCTAATTTTAGTTGCTCAGTCTAGCCTGATCAGCTCTATTTTATATTTGATTGGAATTAGATGACATAATTTTCCTGGTGTTATCACACACGTTGCATCAAACTTCCTCAAATAGGACAACGTGCATCATTATTTCTAGCGCTGTAAATACACTGGAAATAAAGAAGTTGTTTTTTTCACAAATTTCTTTATTTTTTCACTGTCATCAAAAAGTGTGATGCTATCAAAACAATGCTATTTGTGTGTTTGTAGGACACATTGTCTTATATAAACCCGGGGCTCATTGCTGCTTTGGTGAAGTGCCTTTACCTACTAGTGTGCCTTCCAGCTAAAAAGGAGAACGTGGCTGTAGAAGAAACCTTTCAGGAGCTGCTAACAAAGGTCAACTGAAACATTTGAGCCTTATTTGATATTTTTTTTTTTTTACACTTTAATTTTGTTCTCCTCATCATGCAAGCTGTCGTTGTCCATATTCTTTTCAGCTTCTCTAGATTGGTGTATGCCGCCGAACTTCTTCCATGTGCTCTTTTCCAGGTTCTGCTTCGGCTCTGTAGGCAGCCATTCAATGTGGAGAGGCTGGTGGAAACACAGGAACTGCAGTGTCTCATCATTGGCCTCACATCGCTGTGGGACCAGACCAGTGCCGCTTGGAGACATCAGGCCTCTTGCGTCCTTAAGGCTGTCTCTGCTGTAGCAACAAGCAACACTGTCCAGAGCTTACTAGGTTACGTAAGATTTAGTGACAGTAATTTGCTCTTCCTCTCAGTCAACGTAGAGTGTGTTCTCTTAGTTTCTCTGAACACTTAAGAAAAATTGATTAAATACATGAGGAAAAGTACAGAACACAAGAATAACTGCACTGAAAGCGAGTAATTAGATTTTGTGAGGAATGTAATTTGCACAGACAGCTTATTTTGATTCTTTAAGGAGTTGATTAAAGACTCATGACCACCATCCCAGCAGAGAGAGAGGTACAGCATGAGTACAAGCACTCATGTGCTATTGTCCCCACAAGTTAACTTTGTTTTGTTTGGGCACCAAGAAGTTGCCCTCATTTCCCAGAATGATATTTGATGATAATGATGATCTATTTGCGGTCTTCCTCCTATAGCAGTTTGCTAAATCTGGATGAAGACTGTAAGAGTAAGGAATTTCGATGTAGTTGTGGATGTAGTTTACATGTTTTGGTAAATAAGTTGCGTCTCATTAATTTTGCACCGACTTCATCTGTCCTAGACCTGGCTGCAGCTTTAAAGACCCCTTTCTGATGACAATCACATTTTTGTTTCTGTTAATATATCTTTGTGGTGTTTCTATGTATTACAGCACTTATCGTATGTTCATCATTTCATCTTTCAAACAGCGGATGTCTTTATTTCCTTGACACAGAATTTACATATCAGTGCATCCTTAATTTCATCTCACTATACTATATACTACATAACTCCAACAGTCTTAGGAGAAGTGTGCTTAAAGCATTTTGTTTTTGTGGTGATACGCTTTGAGTGTGTGGACATCTCTGAGCAACTACTTCTCTAATCAAGAACTTCCTATTTAGGCAAGAACTGTGTACGTATCTGCATCCAGAACCTTCTGCACATCACCGCTGATGTCTCAGGACAGCTGCTCGCTGAGGTGGCTGTGGCCGTGTTCAGCTTCATTAGAGACACATACGCCCTCAGTCCAGCCCTCTTCATAGAGTTCGACACCAACAGTGGATATAAGGCCCTTGAGAACATTCTGAAGCGGTAAAATAAAAAAAAAGTTTCAGATTTAATATCAAAGTTTGTGCTTACAGAGGGTATCCTTGTTTAAAAAAATTCAAAAGGATTGAAACTATCTGATTTTGTCTTTGTCAAGGCAAGACTTCAGAAACATTCTTTAAAAGGGTGTCTATGAAATTCGCAGACTAAGTAGTACAGGCTCAGAGCATTTAATTCTTCTTTGTGTCTTACAATCCTAAGCTGTGAGGAAGGTGTTCCTGTGGATCAGTTCCAGCCTGTGGAGGAGTTGTTGGCTCTTATTGCATCTTTCACTCTGCTCGGAAAAGCTGAGCTGAAAGTGACCCTTTGTGTCACCAACCCTCAACCTCCAGGCTTTAAGCTTGACCCGCCACTCAGCAAAGGTAAGTCAGTCAGTTTTCATCCTAAGTTCTGCATTGGCGTTCTCTGGCTACCCCTCAGTAATTACTTCTTTCATTGTATTTTAAGCTCAAACTCTTAACTATCCCTTCTAATGACCCAAAGACGCATCCTTCAGTAAATATAAGCTTAGGGAAGGGGATACCCTCCAAAATGCTGTTGTTCTTCCCTCCTTTGTGCTTTTGCCCCCTTATAATAAAACCCAAACAACACTACTCCCTATCCAGGATTTCCCACACATCCTGACTCGCCATTATCCCACTGCAGTGCACCCCTCATGTTAACAGGAAGCTGAGGTGATTATGTCTGGGATGATGAAGTGGAGGCTCTCCATCTAACTCTGTTAGAATGACCCACATTCATTCGCCACTGGCCAACAGCAACCAGCCATCTATCATTGACGCACACACATCTGCTAAGACACATCTCCGTCCAAAAACTCATGGAGAGTCCAAACACACACATGCACAGTACCTATCCATCACATCAAGGAGTAGATCGCTCACCAGCAGAGGCACCCAGGACTGTTTTGTGATGATCTAATTTGGTTCTGATTAGATTTTGACAGTGTGAAAATGTATGTCGTAACTAACCAGGTATGTATTGCGTGCACAATAAACAATAGTGTGTTTTAAGTGTTCTAATCTAAGAGCACTTCTCAATATTTTGACAATGCAGCAAATAAACTTCATCAAAGTAGATTATGCTGCTTTTCTTTTGTCTTCATGCATGTTATGTGATTCTTTCCAATCTATCAATGTATGTGTAATTCAACTACTAGATGCCATTAAGCATGCGCACCGTGAAAAAGTACAATTTTTAGTTTGTAATTTATTGTTTTTTCTATTTTTTAAAGAAATTTCCATGACTTTGTGGAACTAAATCTGATAAATCTGTGTTTACATTTGGAACATCTTTTATCTAAATAAATGTCAAGCTGATATTGTTTTGCAGTTTTATGTCATACCCATTAAAAAACTGTGAAAGCCATTCAATTCAATATGACTTGTTTATAAGAGCTGAGAACTCCTTTGGGAGGTTAAGTTCACTGACCCTTTATTGTTTTTTATCTCCTAATGTACCCTTGTGTACAGGTTTAACAGTAAAGAACCTGCCTGCCTTCCACCTGCTGCAGGCCTCCCTGCTGCGATCGCAGGATTCTCTGCTGTGCTGCCAGATTCTTCGAACCCTGCAGACATTGTGGGAGAAGGACCCAGCCAATTTCTTCCTCTTGGAGTGGACGGTCCAGTCGTTGGCCCAGCTGGCTGTGTGTGTGTGGCGGAAACCAGTACCTGTGCAAGAACTATTTTTTTCAATGCTTGAGATGGTATGAGTTTTCATATAGACAGGAAAGTCCCTGGATACTCTTTTCTATTGATACAGCATACAAGGACTGATAAAATGCTTGGTCTCCCACAGGTGGTGTTTAAATTGAACTATATCCCACATGAGACCTTACGGGCCTTGTTGGGTGTCCTGAAGCAGAGCTGGGCTGGGACATTGGCTGGGGGAGTGGTGGGGATAGAGTTTGGAGTGGTGGCTCTCAAGTCTTTTCACAGGTGAACAGTGTTGATTGATAATATATTACCCAGGATTGATCCAGATACTTCTTCTTAAAGTATTTTGTCCTAAAATTCAGATTTTAATCTAGCTGAGAAACCTAATCTCCAAATGCAACAGCTTAGTTTGTCCGATCCATAACTCACATGTAGGACAAGTTTGGGTTTTTTTGTTTTGTTTTTTTAAATCACGGTCATCACTAAATATAGTGCTGCTGGAAAAGATTGCACATTGTGTGGGCTGAAAACCCCACCCCCTCCTCTGCTCTGCCGTAGGATGACAGTGCACAGTGGTATGCTCACTGAGGTGCTGAGTGACTGGGGTCTGCTGGAGCTGCTGCTCTTCGAACTTCGCAAGAGAGCTAAGATCCTCAGGAAGGCTGGAGTCGTCTCTGCTGCCCACATAAGTATGAACCAAACATATTTGTTAAAGGCGTAATAGTGATTAAACAGCTACTAAGAGCAGACAGAGAGTGATTATTTGCTACATCTTTACTGGAAGTGTTTTGAGCAACACATCCAGTGGTGATGTTGCACTTCTTAGAGAATGAGCCATATTTAAATAAAACTGTTGAGTTTGGCATCCAAAAGGCCCAAAGGGAAACCTGGTTGTTAACCATTTGCATCTGAAGTGCTTGTGTTCTTAGATCTCCAGCAGGTAACATGTGTGGAGGACAATGAGAGACTGCTCACTGCCTGCATGCTTCAAGTTGTGTCACACCTCACTTTGCGCTCAATCAAAAACACAGGTATAAACATTCCTTTAAATATTACACTTACCATATCACCATCTGTAATCATTTGTGTTCATTCAATTTATGTTGTGACCTGAAACTGCTGCTATGAATTTACTTAATGTATGCACATGTATTCCAGTTTCAGTGCGAGACCTTGGTATGGTTCCGTATATAAAAATCTTCTTGGATGACAATCAGTATCGAGGTCCCACTCTGAGCATTTTGGAGCAACTAGCTGAGATTAACGCTGAGGAGTTCATGCGGACTGCCATTGGAGCCCTCTGCTCCTCCACACAGCAGGAACTTGGGCTGAAGCTGGATCTTTTGCAGGTAGATAATTCGTGTACAAGTTACATCCACCCAAAGTCACAGTCAGGAGCACACAGACATCCAGAAAGACTCAGATATGTAGTGGTTTCAGCTGAACTGTACATGTAGTCTCCACTCTACATCAATTCATAACAAACTGAAATGCCCTCAAAACATTATAGATCAGTGAATTTATTGTCTTCACATGTGGGACCCTGATTGCATTATAGACAAATGTAGATTGATTTGCCAAAACAGGTTTAGCTGTTAACTCTGGACCGATCTGATTAGGCTAGCAGCCTTGTGCTTTGGCACGCTGAAGATTACCGCCACAATCAGATCAGTGAATGGGATAGAAATCTTGTTAAGCTTAACTGCGTTTCACGCCCACGGTATGTATCCGTCTTTATAGATGGCAGTGAGAAGAGTGCTTACTTTCAGATATTGTGTGTATTTGATGTGTGCAAGTGTGTACGCTTGTGCTATTTGTGCATGTATGCAGGAGCTTTTGTGTGTGTGTGCCCTGTGCTAACACGGTTAAAGCAGGTGGCAATCAGATTGGGAACAACCTGGGTTGGCAAGTGTTAAGAGCCACTGTGATTACTCCAGGTTGAGTTAATCATATTTCCCCCTGCGTTCAGCCTCACACATTACCTACCTGATGGATTATGTCTCTAAATTTGATAAAGCTAATGTAATTTTGTTCACCTCCAAAAACTAGTTACCAGAAATTATTTATGATTTATCTTTATGTTGCATCTATTTTTTATGACATTTTTTTTTAATTGACGAAGGAGTTGATTTTAAAACAACTAAACAAAAGCTAAACAAAATTTGAGCAGGCAAAGGTGTCTATTGAAATATAATCTCTCTAAAGCCTATCAACGGAATCAATTTCATGATTTTAATTGCTCACTATCCAAATGGTTTAACTCCGGTCCTCTGTATTTCAGTCTGTGTTGAGGGTGCTGGAGAAACCCAATAGCTGGGATGCGTTCAGGAAAGCCGGAGGTTTCACCGGCCTTCTTTCTCTGGTCACCGATATGGAAGGAGGTCTGTCTGATCCTCCCCAGGGGGAAGTGTGGAAGTCCCTGGGATATCAACCACTGCTGGGCCTACTCCACCTCTCCCTCCACATTCTGACCATGGCTGTACATTTTCACTCGGTCAATGCTCACCATTTTGAGACTGGTGGATTTTATGAAAAGCTAGGGGAGGCCCTGCTGCAGCTGGGCTGTTTCCACACCGAAAGCCCTGATAAAAAGAGCTGTGATGGTGAGGTGGACTGCTGTCAGAAGACTTTAGAACACAACCAGTCTCCTGGAAAGAGCTTCCACCAGTTTGTTGAGTTGGCAGAGGCCCCGGACGCTCCCTCCTCTCCTTTAAGCACACCAGAGCTCAGCCTGCCTATCACTCTTCGGACATGTATAAGGCTGCTCTCCTATCTCGACCGCTTTGCCACGGGGACCTACTCTCTTCTGGAGTTAAATGTAGGACTAGAGCCTGAGGATGGGTGTGAAGTAAATAACAAGAAGCTAAACAGACCAGCAGCCCCAAATGGAGTATATTTAAGGTCCCCCCAAGTCAACTTGGGGTCAGGCCCTCAGTTTATAGAGGATGTACCGGGAAAACCCAGAAACACAGCATCCTGTATTTCCACGGTCTGCACAGAGTCTCAGTACAGGTAGATATTCTTGGAAAACTCAGCCATAGTCTTAAAAGATTGTGTTCCTTTTCGTTTATATCTAAATGTAGTCATAAAAATGTATCTGTATTGTGTGTTTTTTTTGTTGTTGTTTGTTTTTGGCCTACAGTAGGTTTACCTGCGAACATGTTATTCTTCATCCAGGAGCAATCAGGGTTATTATGAGTCTCCTTCCATCAGTGTTCACTCCAGAAGACCCACAGGTATCTTCCAACCAACACATGTTTTCCCTTGTGTCATTTTAATACACGATTGTATCATCGTCATGACACATGAAGTTTCATTCCCGATTTGCCAGCTCTCTGTGGAGGTCCAGTTCTCACTGGCGCATCACATCCTGGCCATGGTCAAATCTGAGCGAAACCGCCAGGTATTGTGTGAGGGAGGGCTGGTCTCCACTCTCTTGGCTCACTGTCAGACCATGTTGTTGAACCCAGATCACCCATTACATCTCCCTGTGACACGGATCTTGGAGAAGCTCTCCTCCCAGGCAATCCCACCTGCAGACTTCAGGTAAAACAGGCCTAGTGTCTGAGGTTCAGTTTATATGAAATTTTTATTTTACTGAAGATGATTTGGATTTATTGTTTTTGTGTAATTCACTGTGTTTTATTTTATTTTTTTTGCCTCAGATGATTTTTTTTTACTTGTTCTTCCTCAGAAAGTTCTTGTGTTTAGGGGACCCTTTCATGTGCTTGGGTGACAGAGCAGCCAAGCGATTGAAACTGGACCGACCTGATTTAGATGGTACATTCTTTGTTTTATTTTAAGAACTTCCCCTTTCTGTTATGCCTCTGTGTTTACCAATGCAGATTCACTAGATACATTTTTAGTCATCTTGATCTTTAGTTTGAGCTTTCAAAAACAAACATGAGGCAGGTCACTCACTTGATTTTGTGTTTTAAAACTAGGTCACAGCACAGAGGCAGATGCCTCATCAAGTTCCCCAGTAAAAACAATGAAGCGGACCTTCAGTTTGTTGCAGTCCACAACTCGGGGTGAATCTTCTGTTGGTCCTACAATCCCATTCCACCAGATCATCAGTCTGGTGTCCATGACATCACCGCGCACTTTCGGACCACACAGAGTCTATGCTTCTCCTGCTTTTGTAGAGTTTGACATGAGTGAGAGTGGATATGGGTGAGTCCCTATTTTAGCTGGGGTGGGTGGGTTGTATTTGAAAAAAATATTGAAAAAAGGTCATTATTGAAGGAGAGCATTAGGAAAATGAAGCCCAGAGTTCAACACATCACATGATGTGTATTGCACCTGTGCTATACATAAAATAATAAAACGTACGTGCTGCAAAATCTAAATCAGTGATTTTTGTTTTGCAGCTGTCTCTTCCTGCCCTCTCTGGCCACAGTGAAAGGAGTAACTGCTGATTCCATCTCAACTGGTGGGATTGGAGGAGGTAAGTGATGACCATTCAGTAATCACAGTATTTGTGAATAAATCTGAATAAAATGACTAATTAAATCTATCTCATGTTTTAGACTGCCGGGGTTTTCCCCCCACAGCTGGTCTCTCATTTTCCTGCTGGTTCCAGATCAACAGGTTCAGCATGGCCTGTGACACTCATCCAATCCGTCTACTGTCAGTGGTCCGGCACATGTCCCGGACTGAACAGCAGTACATCTGCCTGTCGATTTCATTCTCTGCATATGATGGCTGTCTGGTTGTCTCTACAGAGGAGGAAGCTTTCACCTACCTAGGTAAGAGTAATAAGTCAAACTTTTGTATTCTGTTATGCATTAACAAGAAATTTGAAGAGTAATTTAGCTTTCTAGCATCCTTTATAAAATCAGTTATGACTGTACATGATCATTTTATTTCTGCAGAGATTCACTGAGTGTCTCCCTACATGTCTGTTTGATAGATATAATGGAGCCAGAGGTTTGCTCACCCAGTAATTTGCCTACTTCACTGAGGTTCCGCTGCTCCAGCATGCTGATCCCAGGTCAGTGGCACCATCTGGCTGTTGTCATGGCCAAAAATGTGAAGAAGAGTTGTCTGGCCTCAGTCTACTTCAATGGAAAGGCATTTGGGTCAGGAAAGGTATGAGTTGAGGAGAATGAATGAGGAGCTGATTATTGAACAGATATGTGCCATTTATGTATTCATGCGTCTCTGTGTTTTCTGCCAGATGAGGTATATACAACCATTCCCTGGTCATTATGTCTCCATGGATCCTGCAGCTGTGATTGATGTGTGCGGACTGATAGGAACACCGGCTCTATGGAAGGAGCATGCTGCTCTGGTGTGGCGAGTGGGTCCTGCCTACATGTTTGAAGAAGTGTTGAGTCCTGAGACTGTAGGTGTCATATACACACAAGGAACTGCCTACACAGGCAACTTCCTGGCTTTGCGCAACACAAGTGAGTCACACAATGTTGCGCAAGAATTTGGTCAGAGCTCTACATTAGGGCATTTGTTTACTTCCTCTATGACAACAAGGGCATTTGATACTGAATCTGAATGCATTACACTATAGTTTATAAGTATCATGATTCTAGAATAAGAAATGTGTTATTTCTAGATGTTACAGGGATTTAATTTTTTCATGTTATTGTGACAGTAAGCTATGTTGTCATGGTGCTCATTCCCTGCATGTTGGATTTTCTTTGTTGATGATGTTCAGTGTGGGACTACCTTATCTACTGATGCACTGATTGCATAATTCTTGCGAGTTATGCAAATGTAATGACACTGAAGGGCCAAGGCCAATAATTAGTC
The DNA here is from genome assembly GCA_001698575.1 of Mola mola. Lineage (NCBI taxonomy): Eukaryota > Metazoa > Chordata > Actinopteri > Tetraodontiformes > Molidae > Mola > Mola mola. The sequence continues at coordinate 12,377,224 of KV751325.1, forward strand.
ATCAGAAAAACAAACATGTTGGAATATAGGTAAATACAATTTACTTTAATACAGGAGCAATATTTTGAAGTATTTTGCCTTGTATCCCTGCTACCCCTCCGTCTTTTTACACCAGTTATTTTATAACATGTCAAATGCCAATAAGGGGTCTTTGTATATCTGAAATATTCTTTTGTTAATGCATTATTTACACAATTATTATATCTTTAAAGCTGTACACTGTAAAAATTGCAACTTGGTTAATGTTGAATTAATGAATGTTATATTTTTGAACCAACTTTTTTAACCAACTAAACAGCTAAATCAGCATTCCCATTTTAACACTGTCAGATTTGATTTCCAACATGTTGAAGTGTCTCTAAGCGTCCACACCATCAGTGTTAATATAACTCTTAATATAACTCTTTTTGGTGCTTGTACTCTAACACTAATTTACAGTAACTTAACTCTACTCTTTTTTTTTTTAAATTGTACTTGAATTTTACTGGAGTTAAAATTTAACGTTTCTTAACACTAGTCAGTTTCTTTCAACACTTGTATATCGCGTTTATTTAGAAATTAACTATCTCCTGGGATCATTTAATAAATTTACAAGCATTACCCTTCTACTAACACTGTGGAAATATAGCTCCCTTAAATAATGTTTGCTGTAATGAAAAGACTAGATTTGTTAAAACTATTCATTCACAAAAATAGGAGACAGAAACTCTAAGTCAAAAGATTCTCTTTATTGTGAGTTACAAAACCTTAATGAAGATCTCTCCACAAAAAACAGGCAGGAGGTCAGCAAGAGTGACAGCCACTAAAGTTGCAAACCTCAACAACAATGTCCCCATTCAACTCCACCCACAATCCTATAGAACATCAAACGAGCTACCACACTGAATTTACACTTCCACACAGTCACATCCAGGTAAGCAGGTAGGAGTAATAAGCTCAGAGGTAAAGTTGCAACAATAACGCTAACAGATTTAATTTCAAGACTCTTTGATTGGGACTTGATTTTGACACCAACTATTTGGGAATTGAGTGTACCGTTTTAATAATGATTAACTCTACACTTGCAAAAATTTCATCAACACCAAAAACTTAAACTTCTTTTAAATTTGCTGTGGGGCATGCTGACTTTAATGTATAGCTATAAATAGAATTAAGAGATACAGAACCAACAAGAAGAGCAAACATGTATTGTAATTTCCTCTTGATATGTACTATAACAAAGGTTTTTTGAAAATGTATGTAGAATATATAAGAATATAGTACTAGTATCAGATTTTCAGACAGCAACTGAAGAAATAACACTGTACTTCAACCTGAGATTTAAAGATGTATTAATTTCTTTTTAACAATAGCAGTTAATATTTTTTCAACATAGTATCGTACATGTTAATAACAGTTTTAACATATTATTTTGTGTCAGTAAAAATGTGTTATTTGTGAAAATGTTTTTGTTATTTTTCATACATATATAAAATAGCCTCAGTTCTCTCAGAGGCGGCCGTGGTTCATTTGATAGAGATGCTAATCCTCTGATCAGAGGGTTGACAGGTTGATTCCCTGTGCAATCCGTACTTCAAAGTGACCTTGGCCAAGACATTGCACCCCAAATTGCTCTCACTGCTGTGCCAGTGGTGTGTGAATGGCTTCCTTGATCCAACTGGGGCCAACAAATGCATTGAGTTAAGACAATGTTATATTGAGAGATGAAGGGACCGGAAAAGTTTGGCTAACTTAAAGAGAGAGAAATAATTACTTGACATAACAAGTAATAATGAAGATTTCGACTTGAAGAAAAGTTTGCCAGCTTGATGAGAGAAGAATAAATAAGTTGAGCTAACTCACATATTTGTTTTTGCTACTGTGCCAACTGAATGTTAATGTGTACTTTTCTTCGATCAAAAAAGCAGTGCAACTTATTACTAAACTTTTTAATGTTGTGCCATCTTATATTTCTTTTTTAGAGTCTATTTATTTTGACATATTACATTTGAGTTTATAACTTTGCTCTCATGTGTTGTCTCTCCACTCTGTTTGTGTCCAGACCACAATCTAGATGCTGAGACTCCCCCTCTCAGATTGGTTCCTGAGGAGAGGATCTCGTTTGGCATCAATCCGGCGATTTCCACAATAACAACTGTAATGCAGATCAGAGAGGATTACAATGAGGTGGATTGCAGGCTCATTGCTAAAGAGGTAAGATGAGTCCATCAATCTATGTGTTTGTTGTTATGATACGTAGTTGTAGTCACTGTGTATATTTTGCAGATGGGGATAACGTCTCGTGACGACTCTACCCCTGTGCTTCTAATTCGAAACATCAGCCAACGTCTGAGCGGTACAACTCGCACCATCGGAGCAGCCTTGGTTGGACATTTTGGTAAACAGAGTGTTACTTTGATGGGTTTATTTATGTAGACGATTCTTGCAGGCACATTTAACGGTCTTCTTTGTTCTAGGTGTTCGCACTTTCAACCCTAGAAATGCATCCACTGGATTCCTGTATAATGGTGGGCCCGCAGTTGTTCTCAGTCTAGTTGCAATGGCGCCAGATGATAGTTCTCTGTATGCTGCTGCTAAAGTTCTTCTTTCTGTGCTCGAGACCAACTCTGCCATGCAGCAGGAAATGAAACGTATAAATGGATACAAGGTATGTCGGACCACTGGAGTGGCTGTAAAAACCGATCACAATCTCCCACCTTATTATATTCCTAAATATAACTTGCTCTCTTTGTAGATACTTGCCTTCCTGCTTAAAATGAAAAGCAGCCTAGTCAGCTACAGAACCTTTCAGCTGGTTTTGTACCTCTCAAGTTCAACGAACCTGAGCTGTGGGTCTGGTTTTCTACAGAATAAATTTGCTTTTCGGGCCCTGCTCTGTGAACTAGAGGTAAATATTCACATTTTAGCCTAAAGATTCAGCAGGTGCAGGGAAAGTAGTATTTTTTGTGTTCACCCAGTATTATTTTTTGGAACTTTTTAACAGCATTTGTATCCTTGAAACTAGTTGTTGAGTTTTGTTGCTCTCCTGTTATACCATGTTATCAGATTTGGCAGAAAACATCAGATAATCTGGACCTTTCAGTTCTGAACCACTTCGATGAAATCTTGAAATCCTCAAGGTAATTTCCACATCTTATCAGCGTGTGACCAGACCTCATAGAATATTTTATAATGTTTAACCTGATTTACGATTAACTCACATGGCTACTAAGTTGCACAACACCAAAGAAGAGTGACTTGTTCAGGGTCAACATCTGCAGCATCATCAATATTGCAGAACTGTACGACGGAAATAGTCAAGGGGATTGTTCCACAGAATAGTAACAGACATTGAAAAGAAGAGCAGGACCAAGCATTTGCATGGACCGCTGAATTAGATTTTCTGTGGAAACAGATTGGGATAGAGATTAATGCTCTGTCTGTTTGTCCTTCTGTAATT
>KV751325.1:12389256-12428084 GCA_001698575.1 Mola mola
AGCTTCCTGTCAGAATAACACAGTCATTAGCTCTGAAAAATGCACACACACACACACACACACACACACAAAGAGTAACACATAAAGGGAGACCAACTCATAATTAGCTCGCCAGCGCCAATAGTGTGATTATAACAGTAATGTGTATGGGGAGAAATCAATGGTCTGACATTAGGCTCTCAGTCAATAAAAGTCCTCCTTTTCTCTCCTTCTTCCCATCATCAGCTAAATCACCCACGGACTGATAATGCATATCTGTCCAGAGCACAGTAAGGAGATAAGGAAACAAGTTTATTGTTATGTACTTAATCTTTGATTACAATAAATTTAACTATTTTTTTTCTGAAATCTAGTCATTGTTAGAGACAGTAAGACTGATGCCAGTTTCCGTCAGTGAAAACAAACTGGCATCAGGCCCACTTTTGCTAAAAATTGCTGGATTTTAGAAAACTTGTTAAATGTATTGTTATCAAAGAGTACATAACAATAAACCAAATAAAATAATGGCCATGACACAACTCAGTGTACGATTTCTGTGCCATGTGGCTGAGACTCACTCACCTTGACTCCTCTTACACGCACATCATTCATTATAGCGTGTCTGCACGTGTGCACACAAGAGGTTCTGATCACTTAGCAGGTTTCCTATTGTGTCAGTGGCAGTGATTAATTCTCCTAATAACGGTCATGCAAGGCCTCCCCTTCACCAAGCATGTGACTCTGTGTCTGGAGGCAGGGAGTCTGATTAGATTAGTATAAATTGTGAGCGGGCCTGTGGCTATGTTGGGGCCCCATATGGTTTTTGGGCGCTGTGTCCCAAAGGGCCTGCAGAGGGGCCAGCACAGACAAGGCCAGGTGCACACACTCACTGTGAAATGAGGGAAGACAATAGAATTAGTCGCACATTATTGCAATGCAGTTAGCATTAGCTACAGCCAGCACTGATAGGAGATTGTGGATCCTCTTTGGTACTGGGTGAAAACACACTCACAGGCTCGAAGAGGGGCGGGCCTTCTGCTCCCTATCAAACAGCTCCAATAATTAAGTGTTCAAAGTGTGTCTTTTTAATAACGATTAAAATATGTGATTAAAATGATAAATCAAGTAAAGCCCAGAGTGCCTACGCTGCTGCCATGTCATGCCCCAGGGGAGAAATGTCCTGATGCGTATAGTGCCTTGCGCACAGGGCTTCATGTATCGCTCTCCGTGTGAAGGTAAAGGCTAAGATGTGTGTAGTGATGGTGAGTGGCCTCAGAGTGACGGAGGGGGTGCTGCTTTTTGGGAAGAAGAGCCTGCTCCTGTGTGAGGGATTCACTCTCAGTCCTGCCGGAGATGTCTGTTGCAGAACGCACCACCCCAGCAGGTACAGATGCACCAAAACATGTGACGAGCACAGGTTGCGTGACGCAGTCATTGTCCCCAGCTGTCAATGTCACATGTACACACATTCACATAGGTCTTTTGAAAAATATCAATTTATACTAGCCTTACGTGTTGTTTATGTGTGGACGAGACACCCATACCTGAAGAAAAACGTTCATTTTGCAAATACCCATGTTAATGGGCTCGGTCATTCATCTGTCCCCTTTCTCCTTTGCCAGTGTGAGGGATTCCTTTATTTCCAGCATGCTGAGCAAAGAGCTGCCATCAGCCCGGTGCCGACGTTGGCTTTACGAAGATATCAAGGAGGCCCACTTCATGCATTTCCTTTTAGAGGTCAAAAATGCAAATGCTAACCCAAATCTAGACTTTTTGAACTTTATTTGCAGATTTATGATTAAAATAGACTCACATTGGCTAATGAAGTTTGTTTCTGGGCACCCAGCAAAATATGTTTTTGTGTGCATTTTATTTGCCCTTGAAGATACTTTAAATTAATGTTATTCAAGTTCTGGAATAAAGCAGCTACTGTATATTTCAATTTTAAATTTGAATCGAACTTACAAGCATAAAAATACTGAATCTACTTGACACAAATTTTGCTTGACTTATTAAAATGTCTCTGCGCCTCTCATACTTACTATCAGGACAACGCTATTGAGGTCTTCATGAAAAACGGGCGTTCAGCCTTCCTGGTATTCCTGAACAAAGATCACGTCTCTGCATATAAAAGGTACCACATTTGCATAGACCAGTTGTTACAAATTTGATTGTTATTGTCATCATTCTGATTCTGCCTTTTATTCGCTTTTTCCGTCATTGCAGGTTGTGCACAGTAGTGTCGGCACTGAAAGGCAGAGGGGTTGCTGAGGTCATTGCTAATGCCAGGCAAGTGTCTCCACTCCAGCTGCATTATTCAGAGAGTTACATGTAATCACATTTTTTTTTTCATCAAGATGTTAAATGCAACAAAAACCTGTCAACAGACCTGTGTGACATAAAGTAAGATATAAGTATTGTTCAAAGCAGAGGTGAAGCGTCGGACTCCTGCGGATTGTGTTCCACCTTTTTCATTCTCCACACATCTTGACTAACTCTCGCCACTGAGTTTGGCACAATCAGTCCGGGATAAGTCCTGTTGTCAGAAGAGCTGCTGTCGGAGGCCACCTCATCGCCTTCTGGTTCTGATGTTTTTTTTGTTTTCTTCTTACCATGTTTGGGAGCGTCTTTAAGAGGATTACGTTCCATGTTCACCTTAGTAAGATTGCATAGGACTGTCAGAAACTCTGGTGGTTTGATGAAGAGGTTATCAAAGAGGCCCAACTCTTCGAGACTGTCTAGAGCCTCTAGAGTGGGAGGCAACATATCCAGTTGGTTCATTCCCAGGTTGAGAGTTTTTAGACTGGTTAGAAAACCCAATGTGGAGGGTATACCTGCAGAGGTTAGGCAGTTATTGGAGAGGTTGAGGTGAGTCAGTTTCACCAAGTTGCCAATGGACTCAGGCACAGACTCCAGCTTATTGCTGTGTAGATCCAGACTTTTGAGTGACGACATTTTCCCAATCTCATTTGGGATTTTCTGGATCAGATTGCGGCTGAGGTCCAGCTCATCCACATTGGTCAGTTTGACGAGACACTTTGGGAAAACTGTTATACCCATTTTGCTAAGGCTAAGTCTGCGCTGTCCCTCTTCGGTCCTCTGTATTGCATTTTTTGCAGTCTTCAGGGTCACCTTTGGCCCCTTGGCTGCCTTCCCTTTGGGCATGGTACTGCAACACACAGCATTACCAGAATTACCAAACAGCTCAGATTAAAATTTAAGCTTAGCCCAACTATCATGATAGTTGCCCCCAAGAGGCTGATCCGCGATGATTTATCTAGCTACACCAACACACTCCTATAGCAAATAAATGTGTTGTGTGTATGTTTATACACAAGTGCATGTGTTTATGGCTGATGTGATTTATTCAGATACAAGGGGCTTATGTATGGCCTGGGGCAGCAGGGAAAGCATGCTCTTTGAGGTATGAGAGCTTGAACAGTGTGTGTGTTTGTCTCCCCAAGTCCTTGTGTGTGTGTGTCCCAGTGTTATGTGTCAGCACCAGAGCACGCTCGCCCAGTGTTGCCCATGGGGGTATTTAAGAGCATTACTCTCTAATTAAGGCTAATGCAGGGGAAAATAGGAGAGAAGCGACACTGGCTAATACAACAAAACAAATGAGTGCTGATGCACCCTCAACATTCAACTGATTGAGCTGTTTAGCTCTTTTCAGGCAAGGACAGTGTGTATGTGTGTGTTTGTGTGACATGTTGATATAGATTTACTGTATGACTCTGTGTGTGCACAGAGTCAAATCAGGACTTTGATAAATGATATTTAGGGAGTGTTGGGAGTGTGATGAGGACCTTGCTCTTCTCCCTTCCCTGTCTGTAAGAGCAAGGTGTGTGTCTGTTTGTGTCTGTGTTACACCCCAAGGCCCTCTCTCGCCTCATTCATCATCCTCAGGATGAGGGAGGTTATCCACTGGTGCTTGTTCCTATTATAACCTCCTATAGAAAACTATTGCATGAAATTATTGCTGGCAATTAGATATCACATACTGGGCCAAATGCAATGATTGATTTAGTGCAGTCTTACAAAATAATTTGGTCAAGAGTTATTGGACAAGGCGAGGGGCGGAGTGGATACACTTTGAGTAGCTCTCTGCTCTCTAAACCCATTTGCTGTATGCATGCTTACTTTAGCTGTCAGTCTTTATAATACTGTGTTATTATTTAAAACCTGTGGTTATATGTTCATAAATAAGGATATGTACTCACAGTAATTTATCTTGTCTTCCTCTCAGTAGAAATTACTTGGTTTGAGATTAGCAGCAACTTTAGCTCCAGTGAAATAGCCACTCACACAGCCTTTCGCCTGAAAACAAAAAAGCCCCATACTTTAGTAATAATCTTATAGCACAGTAACAAAAGATAAAACTAAATCCAAAACTTAAAGCTAGATTCACACTTTCTTCAGCAAAGGTAGTTGTATTTCATCATCTGCGATGGGAAAGAAGATCAGGAATGCAATGTTTGTATATCAACATTTCCACTGTCTCCGATCACTTAACAGTCTAAGTGAAAGTGCCTGTTGTTTAATAGCGTTACTTAGCAACTGGCGTGCTTGGCTCCAGGACTTTATTGCCATGTTACTGGCTACAGGGGGAAAAGAGATTTCAGGCGCAGTTTAATGCTTTCCAAATTTAGATTAAAATTGATTACATAGCTTTTCCACGAGTGAAGTACCAATGTTGAAAATGTCAAGCAACATTATAACCTGTATATTTTGGTGAGCCTGACACACATTTCAGTAAAATAAGTATTTCAAACAGTTTGTTGAAGAGCAGCTGTACAAGTGTGTGCCTCTGCTTAAATAAATGTAATTAAAAGTTCACTGCGACACTCTTCAAGCACACACAAAAAAATAAACGAAATGTAAGACGACAAGACACTATTATTTTTGAAAATGAATTGAAAATAGCTCGCTTTGCCAATGTAGGCTAGTCAGACAGGTAACAGTGTTAACTCAAAACATAACTTCATTTGCCATATCTTCCACATCTTTGCTCACGCCTTCTGTACTTTCCTCTCTCTCATAATTAGTCTTTTTTCTCACTCACCTCCTCTCTGCTGCTTCTCATTTCTGCTGCTCTGTTACTTTTCCACTGGTTGCCAGGCAACAGCACCACCAAAAAACTTTTGTGTTGGCGGGCACTGCTCAGTGATCAGCATCTATGCTAATTCCAAGAATTTGTTTTCAATTTTGTGTTTTAGGAAAACGTCTGTGATTGAAAAGGACGCGCTCGTTAAATGGCAGGTAATGCAATAAACACGGCACTTCATTCTTTTCCGTTCTCAGAGGCGTTTGCATGTTAGTGGAAGAAATAAAGTTAAAGTAAATATTCACAGCAAATAACAGAAAGAATAAATGGAACTTAATGTTTCTCCAGTAAGATTTCTGCTGAACTAATTTGTGTATTGAATTGTACTGCAACACTAACACATTATGCTACAGTGTACATATATTAGTGTAAACTAGTTATTTTAATTTTAAAAACTCTTAAAATCTTAAAAGCTTTAAAATTATTATTTGACTGGACTTAAGAAGACAAGGTGTGGTATTTTGTAATGAATCAAACTAAGTTAAGTTCATGCAACTAGTTTGTTTTTGCCGTGTCGCTTAATCTTAATTCGAGCAATGCTTTAAAGCATTTCATGAGCTGAGTAAATCAGCCTGTTAAAGCTGTGTGGAAATTACACTTTACTGCTAATCCAAAAGGGGTATAAAATTGTTTATTTAGCTTAAGAAGTATGATGATTTGCTCAACCCATAAGGGATCATTTTAGCCTTCAGTTTATCACAACACTCACATCACAATTTACAAAAATCATAAAGAAAGTACATGTTTTTAATAGACAGAAAGTGTAAAAAGGTTTTGGAACTAAAGCTGTGTGTCAAATGTAGTGGAGTAAAAAGTGTAATATTTGACTAAATATTTGATTAATTCTAGTGGAATAATAGTTGCATAAATTTCAAATACCAAATAAAGTAAAAGTACCTCCAATTTGTATTAAGGCGCCGTTCTTAGTTGCATTCCACAGCTTTGGTTCCAGATTAATTTGTCACATCCTCGACATCAGAAGAGGCGACCAAAGTGTAGAGTAGATATGACATTGATCCGGTCACATTTTTGTTTGCAAATATATATTTGTGTCTTCATATTGTTCTTTCTTGTCCTCCAGAGAGGCGAAATAAATAACTTTGAGTACTTGATGCATCTGAACACTGTCGCTGGGAGAACCTACAATGACCTGATGCAGTATCCAGTCTTTCCCTGGGTCTTAGCCGACTACCAATCAGAGGTAAGACTACACGCAGAGGATGTCTTTATCTTTAGCATTCATGTTTTAGGGGGGCTAGTTAAAGTATATACATTTTGAATTTTTTAGACCCTCAATCTGTCAATTCCTGCAACTTTCCGTGACCTGTCGAAGCCAATGGGAGCTCAGACGGACAAAAGGAGACAGATGTTCATCCAGAGATACGAAGAAGTAGAGGACACTGAGGGAGAGGGTGCGTATTTCAGCTCTTTACTTTTCATTCTTCTTTTTTGTTCCCTCTTACTTTGCTTTATTCAATACACTTTTACTCTATAGGAGAGTTGTTGGCACAGTGCCACTACTGCACCCACTACTCCTCAGCCATCATCGTAGCCTCCTTCCTTGTCAGGATGGAGCCCTTTTCTCACACCTTCCAAGCTCTGCAGGTGAGGCCTATAGAACTTGAAGTGGAAAAATGCAAAGCTCTGCAAAAGTCCTGACTCTAGCACACATGAATGCATGCATCCAGATCAACACACACAATTATTTCAGTTAAAGGTAAATGTATATGTATATAACATTGATCTTTAAAGTTGAAATTTAAATCTGCTTCACGACTGAGAACCTCTGCAGGTTCTGTTTTAACTTTCCTCAGAGAGGTTCAGTTCAGTATATACATTTGGTTTCACTAACCCACAGGCCTGTTTGCAAAAGTAGTGGTCCAAATGCCCATTGAAACCATCACTTTTCCATTTTTTTTTAATTTTCACAAATAATCTCGCAAAAATATAGTTGTCATATGAGTTATAGTCAGCACTCCAGACCCTGTTTCAATGCTCTTTTTGGTGAGAAAGCAGATTATAGGAGATTTCAATATATATGCAAATAATTACAGAGAGCTTCTAAAAGAAGCCAATGCAAAAAGCCAATGTAACCAATTTACAATACTGCATCCAATTGATTGTAATGAAAAGCCATGCATATTTGATAGTCAGAATAAAACAATAAAGATGTTAGTCTGGTGAATTACACTGCCTTTTTGTCTTCTGAAGCACATAATGGGTGTGTTGTAATATCCATAACTGGATTTACATCTCTAAACAAGTTTACTAGTGTATATGCTATTTTCATTCATTGAGGTAATTGTTTTAGTCTAAATTACATTCTCTCTCAAGAGATTTCCATCATAGATTATGGAATTTCACAGAAAGATGAAAAGCTTCCTTCAAATAGCAGAAAATATTTCCTGCTTACATAATGCGTTGAAGAATATAACATTTGGTTCACTACAGTAAATTAGGCAGACTTTGTTTATTAGTGCCTATTGCAAAGTTTGGTTGATCAGTGGGCTGAGGGTCTGACAGTGTCATCGTGCTTCGTCTTCCCACAGGGGGGGTTTGACATCCCAGAGCGGATGTTTTACAGCGTGAAGAAGGAGTGGGAGTCAGCCTCCAGAGACAACATGGGGGATGTCAGAGAGCTAATCCCAGAGTTCTTCTACCTGCCTGACTTCCTTGTCAACTCCAACCACATCCAACTGGGTCAGACACACAGCACATTGCCTGTATATCTAAAAGAGTCACTGAAAGTTCAGATTTCCTTGTACAGCACTTGTGTTAGCCGGTACATGAGCTCAAAGGATCTGGGTAGAAACTAATAATCTGTCAGTTTGTCTCCTGCTTACTTAACTTTTTTTTAGAAATAATTTAGTTTAGTACTGTAGTTTTAGCAAATGCTAATTATTGTGCACCTGGGGAGTATGGATTTTGATAGAAAAGCAAAGCACAGAGGAATCAAAAAAACAGATTTAAAAAATTATAATTATACTTCAAATGATAGAATAATATGAAAGATGAAGAGTTATTCAGTGCTATAGATCTATGCCTGCATCATAGTGCAGGGAACACAAATGAGAAATAACATAAACATTGCTCTGTAGTGAGAAAAACCCTCCAAAAGTTATCTCTTCAACTCCCATTAAGGATGACAGACACTCATGTGATGTATTTACAACATGAAACATATCTCTATAGGTTGTATGGAGGATGGTACCACTCTGGGAGATGTGGAGCTGCCTCCATGGGCGAAAGGTGACCCCCAGGAATTCATTAGAATCCATCGAGAGGTCAGTGAACCCTGACCTCACCAGTCCTGTTTCTTTCGATTGGCCTTTTTGGCCTGTTACTTAATGTTTTCCTTTATGAGCTAATGTATGTATACAGAAGATGCACTGTTTGGTTTTCTTAAACAAGTATGTGTTGTAATAGTAGCACCCTAATAGAGTTAGTTGCAGTTGGTCTGATTATCTTCATTCTTGCTTCCACAGTATAAGGGACAGCTCTCATTCACAACAGCTACCGTCTTATTTGTTGTATTCTGTAAAAGGCAGTTGTCTGATGGAAATTGCTTCCCTCTTCCTGGACCTTTTCAGTGGGCAGCTCTTTTTCTTATCAAAAAATGCATGAAAAGGCATGTACTGTATCTGAAGATGAAATGACAGACACTGAAGGACAAGAAGCCCATTTAACAGTATTCTGGGCAGGCACAAGACTCTAGTTTTTCAGAATGCCATTATTCTTGCCAGCTGTTTATGGGATGAATATTCTCTCTCTTTGCAGGCCTTTCCTCTCATTCCCTGTGTAGTTATTGTATATGTTGTTGCTCTGTTCTATTTTCCCCCCTGTGGGTGACCCTCCCATTTTCCATTCCTGGGGCATCTAAGATGGTTATCACTCTGTAATCTACTGAAGTACTCATATTGCCCACCATTCTCATAAAATTAGTGACTTCAGAAGATTTAGATTGTTTTTTTTTTTCTTCCTTCCATAGACAAATTAAGTCTGGACAATATATCCTTGTTATGATTTTTTTTTATACATATAATTTTCTGATATTCCAGGATGGGTTTATTAAGATTAGAAAAAAAAACCCACATATGTTGGTCATAATGCCCACTTTTCCTTATTAACTCCTCAAACCAATCTTTGGCTAATCTGCACAAATCATTCTTTAATTCAAGCATGAAGGTACACTCATACTACAGCTGTGCAGCTTCCTGCTGTTTGAGACTTCTAAATTGACTTTTGGAAGAAATCCCACAGTACCTGAATAATTTGATTGGTTGTGCATCCTCATAAAAGTTTCTTCCATTTCCTAACTCTCATATTAACAGTTTGACTGATGGTGTCGCTCCAACCGCAAAAAGCACTCTGTTGTATTGTGGGCATGCACAGTGCATACACAGTACTTTTAGAATATTACTTACTTCAAGGTGGTCTTAGTTTGTGCAACAAGCCTTTGTATCGTTTCCCTTAGGCCTTGGAAAGTGATTATGTGAGTTCCACCCTCCACTTGTGGATCGACCTGATCTTTGGGTACCGGCAACAAGGCCCTGCTGCTGTCGAAAGTGTCAATACATTCCACCCTTACTTCTATGCTCAGAGAGGCCGGCAGAACCCCAAAGACCCCTTCGTCAAGAGCACAATGCTAGGATATGTCAGCAACTTTGGCCAGGTTCCCAAACAGGTAAAACACATTACTTTCCCCCTGTAGATATATCATTTTGTTACAAAAACAATAACCTTTTGTCTGAATCATCTGTGTCTTAGCTCTTCACCAAGCCACATCCACCTCGCACCTGCTCTAAGAAAGAGGGATCATCACTAACCCATCCCGCTCCATTTTTCTTTAAACTGGAAGAACTGAAGAGCACTGCCCAGCCTTTAAAGGGTACATTATTTTAATAGAGGAGCTCACACAGCAAATCTTAAAATTTTCAACATTTTGGGAAATATGGGCGTAATGCAAAGACAACAACAAAAATTATCTCTAAAGCTGGTTTTTCATTTCGGTTTCTGCACATTAAATAAGACATGTTAATTAGTTAATTGTAAAAATACTGTTATGAACATTTGCTGATTTATTTTTTTTCGCAGAGAGCCTTTATGCTCAGATAACTAACTGGCTGCTAGCAAGTAGCTTCATAGTTAGCATTCTCTTAGCAAAAATGTTCCTTTAATGATGATACAAAATTAAAGCAACCTTAAAAAAAAAAAAAAAATCCAAGAATTTAATCATAATTTCAATATTCTGCTGAATAAGCCAAATTCAATAAATTTCAGTCATTTGCATTCTACATTATTTTAATATTATTCCTCCTTTATTTTATGGTATATATTTTGGTGTCAATTATTAGATACAAGATGTGCCAAGGTCTCAAAGGAATCGTTGAAATGGAGCGAGCATGTCCATAGATTAATTTACACTATGGAAGGATGGAAGGAGCTATCTGTTCGAGCCACAATACAGAGATGACTCCTCCGCTGAGCCCTACTTAATAATCTGAATATCCCACAGGCCCACTGAGGGAGAGGAGATGAATCTCTGAATGCTCAGGGAGAGATTCCTGCAAATTACATTTCATATTAAATCTTCCAGTGTCTGATCTGATCAATAAGCAGATAGAGACGAATAGAAGGAATGCTAAGACTAATCTTCACACCGCTTCTTTATGGGGAGTTTCAGAGCAGAGCTGACTATAGGATGTAATGATTTCTGCCTGTTCTTGCATAGATAGGTCAATTACAGGCACAATTACAGTCTGCGTGTCTGCCTCACCTTCATACACAAACTCACACATATAACAGAACTAGTGCTCTCCAGGGTGCAGAACCCCCCCTTAGGACAGAAAAGCTGTTTTAATTGCCCAGTATTCTATGGTCAATTTAATGAAATTCTTTGCAACTTTACTGCACTACCAACCTCTTTAATGTGATGTTTTTTGAAGACCTATTACCTTTATGTTGATAGGCAAGTTTATCAGGTAAACAACAAACAGATTGAGGTCACTTGTTCGTTTTAACTTTTTATGGGTGCACATTTCTTTTAGGTGACAAAAAATATCTTACTTTGTTCCACAACGTCTTGGTAATGGTGCCTGCTCTCTTCTTGTAAACCTTTTTGTAGAGCTGCCGAGAGGCCCCGTAGGTCAGATAGTGTGTCTGGAAAAAGAGGTTGTGGTCCTGGAGAAGAACCGTCTCCTCCTGTCGCCTCTCCTGGGCAGCTGCTTCAGCTGGGGCTTCCCTGACAACAGCTGTGCATTTGGAAACAATACCACAGAAAAGGTGTGTATGCACACTTTTACACCAAAATTCAAGTGATTAAATTTAGTCAGAATAAAACATAATGTTCTTACCTTTTCCCGTCTGAGTTACACATTGTTGGCTGCATTGGCGGTTATTGATACTAAATAATTCACTATCTCATTAAATTATGTCTTTAATGTCTTTAATGCTCTATAAAAGACTTAAGGCATCTTCAAAGAAATTGACAGGTCACAGCAGCCCCATAGTGGACAAAATTGGCACAAAAGCAATAAGAATATAATATAAAATTTAAAAAAAAGTTCAAGATTATATCGACTGATACATTACACCTTTTGCTTTTGCTTTGATTAAAAACACATAATGAGTATAGAAGTATAAAGTATGTAATTGCACGGGAAAAAGGAAATTGGATATTACAAAGAATAATGATATAATGTATTGTTGTATCATAATGTGTGTATATGTATGTCTCTCTGTATAAATGCACATAATACACACATTAACATACTGTAACATACATGTAAATGGTTGCAGTATCAAGAGTAATACTGTAGAGTATAAGTATTCACAGATATGAATGAATAAGAAAAAGATGTATTTCCTGAGTAAAATTTAGAAAAAACACAAAACATCAGCAGCAGGTTATATTATGCTCTGGCTAATGTAAGCTGGTTTGATAGCTGTGGGGATGAGCGACCCCTGGAAATAAGAACTATGAATTTTTGGTCTATTGTGCAACTATCAAAGCTTTCCATGTGATTACTTAAAAAAACATTTTCTTTTTTGTTTTTTTCATTTTAAACCAGTCAAAACACTTGGCCAGTAAATGTCTTCTGTATGGTTATTTGACCTGGGACATTATTTAGATTTACATTGCACTGAAAAGCCAGATGTGAACAGATGAATTTTTTTTCGGCCAGACTGAAAGCGGTATATGTGAGCACAAACCTCCTTATGTTGATTGCATTATCACACAACCTTCTACTGTAGCTCCATGAGGTTGCATGAGTCACAATGGAATGAAACAACTGCAAATGTTGTAGAGCCCAACAATGCCTGTCTACAAAGTATCGATTTGTTGTTAAATGTAAGAATTGGATTGATGCATGAAACTAACGTACTAGTGTTTAGTATTAGTCTTAGGCACAACATGAATTTTACCGAGTTTAATCAGTGTCATATGAAGCATCTCACTGGGTGTGGATCAAACCACACATACTGTCACGCTTCTCAGCGTCAGCTGACACACGCCTTGCCGCAACACTGAGGCCAAGCTTTCACTCACTTCATTCAGACACTGATGTACACTGATGTGTCAACTGATTTAAAAGAACTGTTTACATCTTTTCTATTTATTCAAAGTACTTTTTAGAGGTTTACAACATTATGCAATGCCGCAAGATACCTTAGAGGCAATAATATGAAAATAAAGTGTGAAATCTTTCTAAAGATTGTTTTAAAAAGTGTTTTTAGTCACAATGCAGTTCTTTCACAACTTTAAGTCTTAACTTTACTGCTTCCCTCCATACCATATTTATACATTTACAGACTTATGGTATCCTTATTACTGTATGTTTCTCCATCGTCAGACCGTTGCTGTGTGTGAGAGTTTGTGTGACTGGGGGGAGACGTTGTGCGCCGCTTCTCCCAACCCAACAACCATTGTCACAGCAGGAACCAGCACTGTGGTGTGTGTGTGGGACATAGTAGTCAATAAGGACAAAGCCACACATATGAAGCTCAGACAGGTCAGTTTCTTAGTCTGTTTGTCAACAGTAACCCAAAGTGTATTTGCACACAAAAAATCACTGACCCAGGTTTTTTTCATAGCCACTGTACGGTCACACAGATTCAGTGACATGCTTGGCTGTGTCTGAAGTCCACAATATGATCGTGAGCGGCTCCCGAGACCTCACCTGCATCCTGTGGGATATGGAAGAGCTGAGCTACATCACTCAGCTAACAGGACACACAACCTGCATCTCTGCACTGGCTATCAATGACCTCACTGTAAGTTCACTTTCTTCACCACCTCTTCCTTTCAAAATCGCACTCATTCCTCTCCTCTCTTTTCCATTTCGGCTCACTCTTGCCATGCTGTTTCCTTTCAGTCAGCTCACAACATGAGCAAGAAACGTCGCTCTCTGTTGACAGCAGGCACATCCTCTCTGCGTGTGTTCTGCTTCCGTCTGTTGTATCAATTGGCGTCAACACTTAATTTTTCTGTGTCAAGGGAGAGATTGCGTCATGTGCCGGACCTCGGCTCTACCTGTGGAACATGAAGGGTCAGCTGCTTGCAGACACCGATTGTTCCAACGGGCCTCAGCCTGATATCCTGTGTGTCAGCTTCACGCAGCAACATGAGTGGGATCCCAGGAACGTCATCGTCACCGGCTGTGCAGACGGCATCGCACGGGTGAAGTTTTTGTGCATGTGTGGATGAGAGAGAATGTGTATCTTTAGGGTCTCAGCTCTTCATAAGAGTAATAGATAACCAGGAGAGCTTGTTTTGTTTTTATACAGTATTCCACTATAGTCATTACTTTGATATTAGCTTTGCAGGTAGCAACTTGGATGTCCATCAAGGTATTAATAACAGCATGCAAGTTGTGTGTGACTGCATATAAGCATATGCTGCCTCTCTGCAGTCAGAATTGTGAACTCTAAATTGGGAGCGGGCACCCATATCACACGCACACCTTTTACACAAACACGCATAAGTGGTATTATTGCTTTATTATTACCTTGAGTTATGGGATGTGCATGCTCGCTGGTGCATATGCAAGTGTGTTTGTTATTATGTTGAATTACGTCTGATTTTGCTACTCGTTATGTGTATCTCACACAGATATGGAAGACAGAGTACACCAGAACACAATTACCTGGCCCTCGAGAAGAGCCCGTATCCCCAGGGCAAGACTGGGCAGAGAGAGACGGTAATGGTACAAGCGGCAGGGTGGGACGTGCATGTGTATTTACAAAAGATGGGAATGGATGACGGTAGTGAAACTGGAATGCGACTGCACAAAAAGAAATGATTCTTGTTTCAAAAAGAAGCCCGTCGCCATCTAATTAGATAAATCCTAGTTGTAGGTGATTATTTTTAACTGCTCATCTCAGAGCCAGAAAGTGTGGGTTTACAGATGAGCGCTTATAATGCTTACCCCATCCCTCACTAGCATTAAGGCTAGCAGGAATTATGTTGTTATAAAGTTATTAAACATAGAGGCAGTAAACACTGATGAGTAATTCTGCTGACGTGCGTGTGCTTGTATAATTTAGAAAGCAATAATACCCGGATCCAATTTGGCATACGTTTGTTACAGCCTTGTGTCAACTCATAGGAGTATTATGCTCTGTAAATTATATTGAGACAAGTCTTTACATAACACTGAAGCATTTTTATCCATTATTTTTTCAACGTTTAACAGTCTGCTGAACATAGATAAACACTGCATTAATGCAAACTTTCATTTTGGTGGTGGTGGTGGTGGGGTGGTTACTGGGTTGGGGTTACAGCACAAAGTGGACACCTGCCCTGTGATTCAGTAATAAGTGGGTCTTGATGTAATCTCACGATGTATCCACAGTGAGCAACAACTGCCAGGTTAAAGGCTGGGAGAGACACCTAGTGCTATGCAAAGAGCTGGACAGATGTCAGAGCGTGTCACAACGTCGGTACAAGAATCATCCAGCCATCACGGCGCTTGCCTTGTCCAGGTACACTAATCACTGCCAATAAGCATAAAGATTGGACTTTACACTAACTCAGAATGTTTAACTATAAGTCAAAGCTAAACACACGTCTGGAGTTCTCACCAGCTCACACTGTGAGGGTGATTAGCCTTTACTGAAGCACACTCTCTTCTCTGCAGGAGTAATGCCACTCTGTTAGTCGGCGATGCCTGGGGCAGAGTTTTCACCTGGACCTGTGAGTGAGAGGTCCGAGCTCTGAGTCATGCTTCGTGACTCTAATAAGTAATACTGTATAGTGTAGCGCAGTTTGTAAAGTATTCACCGATATGAATGAATAAGAGATAGATGTCATGAGTCGTGCCTCCACCGGCCAGCATTTCTGCGGGAAATCCATTCATCTGTGTCTCGGGTCTGATGCCAGCTGAGTAGAGAGATCTGCTCTGTTTCAGTTCGGGTCTCAGGTATTTGCATTCAGGGAGGCTGTCACAAAATTAAGTACCCTCAAGTATGACAATATACAATAATCTCTCATGTAGCTGTGTAATTCTGCATGCTTCTTTGTGAATATGAATTAAACTATTGCACTAAAGCTTCTGTTGTGTGTTTGTGATTCAGCTCTGAAACCTGGGTTGACCGGATATTTATTTTATGGGATTTATAAAGGTGAAACCAGAAGATGCTGACTAAAGTTCCTCATAGTTGCTGCAAATGTTTCCATGGGGAATTTCATGGAATTAATTCTTTAACTAGTTGTTACAGATGCCTGTGGTCAAACTGGCTAGATATGAGTTGAAATAGGATCATGTGGAAGACAAACAAGAGTGTACATGCTTAGCCATTTTTTCCTGAGAAATGAAGCTTTTTTAAATAGTGTTGCAGAACTGGAGCACTTCCCTTTTCTCACAAAATGCCCCACAAGCCTCCATCATCATAAACAACATAGCATGGATATGTCATAATTTTGTGCAGTGAGGGTTGTAGTGTTTTGTTTTGCTACATATTTGTGAGATGAAGGGTTCAGGATGTTTAGTTAGTTGTTAAAATCTTGCTGAGGTTTCCTTGTTGTTTTGCAAAATGTGTTTCCAATCTGCTTTATAATGAGGTATTTATGAATGTTAAAGAATTTGACTGCTTTTGACATTATCCTCAACAAGTTTAGTGTGACTGGTGTCAATAGTGGATGTTAATGTATGATATGCAATATGTTTTTGTCTTGTTGAGGTATTTCTCCTTGCTTGTCGCTTGTATGCATGCCGTGTATTTGCTTATAACCAGGACCTACGTGTCTTTTTTTTTCCTTTTTTTTTTACCAATGGTAAAATGTTCAATCTCGAATCACTGCAGGGCCTCAACAACAGGCTGTCAGAATGAATCTGACATATTTGAAGACTTGACCCTTTCAGAATGTTTTCTAAAACTTTCAAAAAAAAAGTGCAATAGCGACAAGCTAACATCAACTCACTGATATTAAAATAAACACCCTTTTTAAATGATGGTCGATCATGGAAGCTTTTCTTTTGTGTGCTCATCCTTCGTGCTCTCTCATGGACCTCTCTGTCGTAAAGAAAGAGGTCCTTCTCTTTAACCTTTGTGTGTGTGGCTAATTGTGCTAAGTGGAGTAGCTTAATAGAGTGGAAAATAGTCCTCATAATTTTCCCATGGAGCCAGCAATGACCTTCTCTAAAGACAACGGCCATCTCCATTTTCTCTACACCGCTGGTTTTATGATATGAAATGTCAAACCACTGGGTTCCTCAGAATAATTAAATCAAATAAATTATTGCTCCTAGGCAGAACCATCTTGTAGCATAACCCAATTATAATGCACTGTAAAGCTAATTATTAACCATGATTACAATTAGTCTAATTTGAATAAATGCAGTCATTAGCAGGTTCATCCTAGTCAGTGAGTCTGAACTGTGGGGGATGATGGCCTCTCTCTCTGCAACGCTCCTACTTACACAGAGAACGGTGCGGATGTGAATCATTCTCTTTCTTCACGCGTCTCTTCTCTTCATCCCATTCTTCACACGCTCACCTTCAAAAAATGGCCTTCACCCTTCACCTTTCTTGAGTAGTTGAGCGTAATGGCTGCTGCCTTCAGGATTCATGTTTGCTGCCATGGCATGTTGTACAGACTTTGAAATGAGGTGCAGAACGCTGTTTGTGCTTTTTCCGTCATTCCTATACAATATGCTTACAAGAAAATAAAAAATCTAAGCTAATTATTGGCTCCAGTTGGTAGACATTACATCAGTTTGTGTTTTTATTTGGCAGATATCAGATTTGGCCATTAAACAAGTTTTACTGGATACATTTAAAGCAGTAGTTAGGCATTTGAAGTATGGCCTTATTTGGTTTCTTGCAGATTAAGATTGAAGCTTGAAGCCAGAACCAGCAGCTGGTTAGCTTATCTTAGCATACAAGTGCAAGCAAACTTTGCTACATGGGAACAAGCCATCACACCATCTACTCGCCCCTTTTGAAAATGTTCTGGTTGTTGAACGAGTTGCATTTTTAAACTGGCCAATGTTTCTGCCTGCTTCACAACCTCGTGGCAATGACAGGTACTCATAAGGGAAGAAACAGTCCTGTAAAACTTCTTTTTGCACACATTTTTAAACGTTTTTGGGAATAAACAAAACATTAATATTTAATAAGTTCTGGTAGGTGGATTATTTTACATTTTGACACGCAAAGTTAACAGTTTGCATTCCTTTTGCTGAGCAAAGTCCCCCGTCTGCTGATTTTCTTTAGGCTACCCAACAGATATGAAAATATTAAGGATCTTTACATTATGAATAATAGCTTTAATGTTACAGATTCATTCATTTCTAATCTTTCACTCTGTCAAATTGTTGAATCAGCATGTTTTCACTGTTCAGAGACTGTCATGTTTGTTTGCTTTTGATCCCACTGTACTCTAATCCACTTTGTTTGGATTTTGGAACGTAGTTTATATAGATATAAAACTGTAATTTTAAGGTAACACTTATCCAGGCCTATACTTATTCATTTTGTGTATTAGTACTGTAATTATAAATGCATTTTAAAGTGTTACATTGCTTTATGACTGCAGTAAGAGAGCCCGTACAACAGTTCTCCACACAGTCTCCTGAGTTTACACAGAATAGTTAACAGTAAGAGCATTCTTATAAACATCTGGCTCAAAAGCCAGTGATGCCAACGAACAAAACAACAGAATAATAAAACCCCAAAACTGCTGTGCTGGAATGGAACTGCTCTGAGGAAGCGCAACATCCTCATTTACCAATATTAGTTGCTTACTTAGAGCTAAACAAAAGCTAAATGAAAAGTCTATAGTTCATAAATACAGTCCTTTGTATGCCACTCTGTACAGTTTGGAGAGCAGGATCCCTGCCCTCACCAGGAGGTACCATGACACCCACGTGTCAGGAGTTGCTGTGTTCACAGCTGTTTTTCCTGGAAGAGGATCTGAGCATAAACAGTGTCTGGGCTGGAAGGTGTGGGGTCAGTCCCAAAGGAGGCTGGGGGCTCTGGCCTTGGTCTGACCAGCTCCAGTTCTGCATATGTCAGACTGTCCTCTTGTACTCGAGGCTGGGGGAGTGAGGAAAAAGAGTGAGACAGACTTGAAAGAAAATTAGGAAGCAAGAGAGGCAAAAAGGAATTATTATATATAAAAATAAGTTGTGATCATAGAGAATGTTTTGCTGGGTTTGCAGGACCTCTTGGAACATTCAGTTTATGCAAAGTCATTTAGTAGAATAGGAGTCCTACTGTACCAGCACAATCAAATCCTCCTAATTCAATCACTAATTCAATCAGGATGCTCATGCAAAACTAACCCTCAGCTCTTTGCAGCGTCATTTCTCTACAAAATCAAGAACACCTTCAGTGCAAATACAGATAATCCTTAGTTTGAGTGCTTTTATTCTGTATACACTTGTTTGGCATTTTTATTGTAGATATAAAACCAATGAAGCGCTCTAAAGAAATAATTGTGTTTGAGAAGCAATAAAACTAAATAGAATTATCAATCTCATAACTGAATGAGGAGTTCGCAATAAACTCTTGTAGACAATCATGTAGCCGTGAGACAAATTCCCTCCTGAACTTACCTCGCTAACAACTGAATCAATCTTTCACAGATGTTAATGAATACGTTTTAACAGATGTTCGATAAATGGTTTTGCATGAGAAGTGGACGTAGGTTTTGTGCTTGAGAATGAGAAGACTTACATGGGCAGAGCTCCTGGGATGAGTCTTTAATCTTCGTGGCTTCTGAGGTCTCTTTGCAGGAACGGGGGCTGCAAAACAGAGACGACCTTAATGGACTTCAAACAACAGCCAGGGTGACTGAACTCGTAAAAAAATAACTGTGGTTGAGGGAAAAGAGTCTTTCACAGACACAGGATTCTTTGAGTTATCTTGTTTTTGTCACAGAAATTAAATTATGCTAGCTCTCTGCTTGTTTTTCATTTAATGCCCCCCCCCCACTAATTCTTTTTCTTGAAGCTGGGGCCTTAATCTGCCTACTGTGACTCTAATGCCTCCAGTGTGTTTGGAATTTGAGAAGAGCCTCTAACTGCTCACAGACAAACGCGGAGGAACTCCGTATTAAATTGGGTCACTCCATGCCGTGAGCTGACACTGTGAGTCAAGCGTAGACACTGAGCATCCGTGTCTATGCTTGACTCACAGGGTTAGAGTGGGAACACATCTGGTTTTGGTGTCTCAAATCATCGGAATTCAGTTAAGAGTTTGTTTTTAACTTTCCTCATAATTCTGTCTTTATGTGAAATTTTGTATGTCTTTGGCCTCATAATTTATGTCCACAATTCCCCTGTGACAAGGGGTCAAACTATAGATCGTCTTTCATTTAAAATGTTTATCAGTCAAAAATGTTAAGAAATACTGGCCAAATTTACTGACCAAATGAACCTCCCCAAGTGGCTGAAGCCTGCCCTCATAAAATCATTTCACCTTTGGCTGGTATGTGCGGTGGGGGCTCCTCTGGTGGTTCAGGCGGCGTTACCGTTGCTCTTCTCTCACTTCTCTGTCTTGTGCTGCTCTTTTGAGCTCTCGGGGAGGAACCTGAGGAACTGCTGGAGCTGGTTACAGTCTCTCCTGAGCTGCATGGAACAGCTTGGTGTTAATTACAGCTGCAACTTCAGATGTAAAATTTACACTATTTTGTAAATTTGTCCGAACACTAAGTCCAAAGAAGGGAATGAGCTAAAACAAACCTATATGTAATTTATTGTGCGCTAAGGAAATAGTTGTTTCAGCACTTGATTTAATGAATGACTTTACCTGCTTTCTGGACACTTGACCAGTAGGTAACTGGCTGCGGAAAAAGAAGCACAAAAATAATAATGCTGACTTGATAGGTTAATTGTTGTCCAGTCATTATTTTGAATAGGAAAACAACATAATGAGATTTCTAAAAAAAAAACAACAAAAAAAATACTTTTGAGTCTGTGTCTTCTGTAAAAGTACTGGCAAATGAGAACCAGAGTGAACAAGAAGATGGACCACAGGCCCAGCGAGCAGATCAGCACAGCGCACAGATACACATCTGCAAACATACAGAACCCCAAGTGGCGTTACCAAAGCAAGATTTGTTTATGGTAAAAGAGTGGAGGGGCAAGAGGCGAAAACAGTACCTGCAAATAAACGCCACAGTCCTTCGCTGGTCCCATCTTCTGGCTTTACGTGCACTGCGAAAAGGAATTGTTGAGAAAGTCAAAAAAAAAAAAATGTATTTTGAGGGTTGGAGACTGTGCCCAGACAAAAATTTTTTGTAAATTGCTGTTGTCTCAGCGTAGTGACCCAATATAACAAAAAGCCTCAGTGGTTTCCAGAAATATCATTACTGCTGTCTTGAAGGGAGATTCTGGTGCCGCATCAACCAAAACCACCAACAAGCACACATACACAGAGTTCTGACTGCATTGCTGTTTTGGACAGGGTTTCAGGGGATTCCTGCTAAACTTCATCTTTACTTTCCTCAGTCGGTCGCTTCATTAAATGTTGCCGTTTTTGTTTGCAAGGAGTGAATAAGAAAGTTGTCAGTGTGTTCCAATGAATGATGGGGTGTGTATAGGTCAGGGGTATTTAGCTAGAGGTTGAGGAGAGCGAACAGAAGCTGTATATGAACAAATTACTTAGTCTCTGTTGCCCATAATGGGTTTTTAATATATATTTTAAACACAGGTTAATACACATATTAATAGAAAATGATAAGATATTAACTGTAATTGACTTTTAGCCTGTTTATAGACTGCTGAGTTGCCTGCTAAAATTGACAAATGTGGTTAATTAATTGCCAGGGAGCAACAAAATTGGCTTTAGTGTAGTGACGTGTTAAATTGTACTGGATGGACGAGGTGGTAGAGGCAGAAGGAAATACATTTTGAACTACTAAATATAATTAATAACTTTTTCAAGATCTTGCTGTGTCTGATCATATTTGTTATGTTTTAAAGCTGTCATAAATGATTCAAGAATGGAGCAAATTATTATGAATGAATGTATGATGCTGCCATCAACTTGGCGCTCCCGTAATTTGTTTACCACGAAATGAAAAGTCAAAGTTAAAGACCCAAAATAAAAGAGTTGTACTCATCTGATGAGGTGACAAGCTACATGTTACAAGCATCTCTTGACAATTGTAAATCACATATCTGACCTTTACACTTTGGTTAACCACATGTTAAACCCCACATCTAGTCAGTGCGTACAACCACAGGATAACAGGTTAGCTGTTGGGGATATATCATAGTAAACACTATGCACTATGTCTACACAAGCTGTGACATATCCAACAGCAACAAACATGCAAATAGCTATAGGGCAATAAGCGAAGAAAACATTAGGTACAGATTTGAGCTCATCTGCTTCCCTCGGGTCTGTCTGTGAGGAAACTGACACGATTAGACAACTGAATTTGAGTTTACAAAAGAAGCCCAATTCACTCAAACTGAAGATATCAATCCGGGAGTTTAAACATGTGGGGTAAGCTACAGCCTTTAAGATCTGCAGACTGAAATGTGCAGACTGAGGGGTTCCCTGGACTACAAATACATCTTAGTTTTCTCTTTGTTTACTCTTATAATGTCAGCTCTTGTGCTTCTGGTTTTGTGTTCAATTGCATGTTGGACATGCCTGAGGTTGTGTGGCTTCCTTAGTGGGGCATTGCCCTGAACATTTAGGTCAGGGCGTTGTCTGGTGGCCCTGTTAGATGCAAATCCTGGTGCTTTTCTATATTAAAACAAGAAAACTGTGTCAGGTGTGACAACACCTACAGTATAGCATGGAAATAAAGCCCTATTGAACTCCTTTACCCAGTGCACCCCATAGTGACAGACATCTGCTTTGCTGATCCTTACCATTAAAACAGACCAAAGTAACATATATTTGAATATCTAAAATGACATGCTGTTTAAATTTCACAGACTGGAGTTCCAATGCAAATAATTGCTCCAGTAAATTTTCTCCTGAGGCTTGCATTAAAGTATACCCAGAGTGCTGACGTCATGTATTTTAGAGTCTTTTTCTACCTTTTTCCTCCTCACACTCACACACAGAGTGATATTGTTGAGTGTGGTTTGGTTGTGTGAGCTCATTGTTTAGAGATGGAAATGCCGGAGGATTGGGGTCACACTCAAACAAACATGAGGACAACCTACAGCAAACAGTGCAGCAGGAGTTCAAAAATGCACGCACCCTTTAATCCTATGATAAAAACTGTTGCTCTTCGTTTATTTGGTTGTTTCCATTGCAGATAACACAAACAGCGTGACACAGATGAATATATGTGGCTACAAGGGAATTCTTTGGAAAGGAATTTTATATGCAAGACATTTCCAGACAAATAACACCAGAAATTCCTTATCTGTGAGCCGCTCTTGTCCTTAACTAAGGTTGCGTAGGCATGTGAATAAAGTACAAAAGTAAAATGTACAACAAATAGCAGAGTATTACTGTTTTGATGGTATTAAGAGATTTTTTTTTTTTTTTTTTACTCACCTGCCTGAACACATCGAAGATGAAAATCATAATAATCAATGTCCCTTCGTTTAATCTGACCTGCTAGAAATGATGCAATACTTGAACAATTTGTCATCTGTTTTACTGCCTGATACCCTTTGACGTGCTCACACTGCCCTGTAAGTGCTGTTGGGCACTTGGATGCTTAGACAAGGAGGATGCTTGCTGAGAAAATCTAAAAAGAAATAGATAACAAAAAATAGACAACCAGCAGGTGACAATGAGCCGAGCTCTTTCCGTCCCTCAGTTTCAGCCCATTATCAGCCAAAACGGGGCCTAGGTTGTTTCTCCAGACAAATATGCAACGCAGAGCAGAGTGTGTTGAAGCTTTAGACAAGCTTACCTGTCAGCTGCATGGTGCTGGTGCCGTTTGAAGACGCTCTCCATATGTTTCTGTGTTTACGTATCTCCTGAACTCTACAGGTCCAGAAACCCTGGTCGACCCCGGTCACATTTAAGATACGCAGCCGGTACACCTCTCCCTCCGTGTCCTCATACAGGCGAAACTTGGGCTGGGGAAAGCGGCGGGTGTAGTTCCCATACAGCTTCATTTTCTTTATGCCCATCTTTGCAATAAGAAACTGAGAGGGCTCGGGTAAAGGGGGCAAGGGGGACGGAGAGGAGGGGGTAGGCGTACGAGTAGGAGCAGCAAGAGGGGAGAAGAACCAACGAAGGATGAGGACACTGCCACTCCTCTTCCTCTGTGAAACCAGGCAGGAGAGTGTCACGTTGTCTTTCTCAGGTACCATGAGAATAGGCCCGGGCGTCACTGTCACATTAAGGCCATGACACACATCTGTCGACAGAAACAGCACGGATTTTATTTAACACACATATCCTACTCTAATCTATGAATCTCTTATGAGTTTCATATGAGTTTCCCTCTCTCTATGTATATATAGAGAGAGAAATAGATAAATAGATATGTGTATATATAAACCTGTTTTATGACAAAGTACAACCAAAACCATCCTAACTACAAAACTTGTTTTCAAACATTGGGACACTCTCAGAAAACAATGATCTTTTAGCTTGTGTGACTCATTTCTGTTTTTCAAATTAGTAATTAACTGCAGATTGTAATGTGCCCCAGATGGATAAAATCTACAGCTCAATGTTTGCAAGATGTTGGATTTCCTGCCAGTTAAACATAATTGTACTATTCAGATAAAGCACACCCAGAGTGGCTACTTGGCCTTCTGGTTTAAGAGCTCATACTATCACTGGTTCTACTATTGTCATCCATCAGTAAGCTGAAGAACACGATGTGCCCCCTGTTTTTTTTTTTTTTTTTGTTTGTTTTGTTTTTACTACCCTGGAGGTACTTGTGTTTTATACTGCGGACAGATGGGTCACATCTGTCGAGAAGAGACACAGTCTGGGCGCAACATGTGCGATGAGGCAGGCAGAGAAATCTACAAGTGGGAAATGTTTGTTTCTAATATGGAACAACCCAAACAAAGAGAAACACAACAAGATAGCAACCATCTGGCCTGCATTGCTTTATTTATTTATTTGCTTGTTTTTGCCACACTAGTTGGGGTATCCCCCTCTCTGTCTGTCCTACACTCAAATGACAACAAAGGCAGCAACAGGGACTCCAAACAAAAATAAATATATGGCAGGAAAGAAGGTTTTTATTCCATGATATGCCAGTTTTAAGAATGCAAATGTCATTCACAGGCAACAACTTGCTTAAGTGTGCAATTGATTTTATTTTAAGCAACTTACTTGCTATTTTGACAATGTCAGTAAAGTAAAATTTATGCACTTAAAACTTCCGTTTGTTGTAGAAACAATGAGTTTGGTGTGTTTCTTTTACATTATTTCAACGTTCTATAATAGACTCAAAATATATTGTTTCACAGTGCTGTACATTCGATTACAGATCAAGTTAGACACATTGTCTTTCTTTCTTGCCCGCATGCTTTTGTTTAGATGGCTGTAAACAAGGTAAACTTACCTGTGACCAGAGCTTTAGTCAGGACAAGGACCACTATGGAGAAGTACATTTTCCTCAGTCAGCGAATCCATAAACCCCGACAAATGCACAGCATTTACACAAGCTACCTCATTGAAAACAGAGCCTGACTGCACAGCCCAGCAGAGCCCTTAACCACCATTAACTCCTCTCCTCTTTCTCTTGTTTTCTGTGTAATATGAAACAGTAAATGCTCTGTTCCCACTTAGAAACTCCCACTCTGCCTCTCTCAGCACACTCTCTCTCTTACTCTCTCTCCCTGTCTCTCTGTCTCTCTCTCTCTCTTTCTCTGTGTCCTGCAAAAACGTAGGAAATGTCATTTCCTGTGTTCCTGTGAGAAACCTTGGACCATGGCCCAAAACCCCAGACTTCTGAAGCGATGGTCAAGTCTTGTGGTCCGTGTGTGCGTCTGTCATGCTGTGTGTCATTTTGAGATGCATATATGTGGTGAAGCGCTGAACATGCACTTCCATCACAAAACGTTATTTGAAACATCAAATCCTCATCTTGCATCGCCTAATCAAGGTTACAAAGTGTGGTTATGTGTTTGAGCTGTATGGGTTTGTGCCTGTATGCATGTGTTCATGTGGACTTGTGTGTGCGTGTGCTAGGACCTCTCCCTGTCTGGCTGCTGGGCAGAGTGGCATGGGCTTGTCTCTGGCTGCGGTTGTCAGACTGTCCCAGAGGTATGAAGCCTGCTGCTTTATTGGGCAGACTAAACTGCTGAGGCAGGGTTTCTACTGGCGCTTTGAGTTCTGCCAAAGCCAAATGGAATCACACAACAGATTTAACCCCTCACTTTGTATGTAGGCTCTTTAAAAGCATGGATCCGCGAAAAAAATACACTGGCCGCAATGATAAGGTGGTTTTATTCTATGTTACCCTTGATTAAAAGTTTTTCACTTTTAAAACCTATAACAGCAAGTTTAAACCATGCTGCATCAATTGAAACCCCATTGTAAAATTGGCGAAATGATAGTTCTAGTAGGGAATATCATATCCTCTTAATTTTTTATTGTTGTTTTATATGTAAGTGTCAAATTCAACCGTTTGCTCCAGTGGAAGGCTGGAATCACTCTCCTCTGCCCCGCAGTGGTGAAAGCGTATTACTGCTTCTCAGGAAATCAGCAATACCTGAGCTGGCTGTGAAACTGGACAATATGTACAGGCACTCTCATCAGCAGTCTGCATTTAATCCTTAATCCAGAATTTTGTGGAATAAGGCATATCAAAGAGGACATATTCTAACACATGGCATTTTCATCTAGAATCTGCTACAGATCAAATGATAATCCCATTGACAAAAAGGAATTAATTGAAAATAAACTATGTATTGACTAAGAATAAGATGGAGAGTTGCTACACTGGCAGAAGTCAACACCGTGCTGGGAATAACTTAGTGCTCTTAAAAACTTAGTTTAAGGTAAGTTTGACACTCACAAGGGTGAATCAAAATTCAACAGAAAAAAACAAAACCCTGGTGTCATTTGTAAAGGACACTTTCTGTGTTACTTTTAACATTTGTCAATGTTGTGTAGTGTAAAAATATTAACTCTTACCAGATAACTATTAACTCTGAAAAGGCAACATGTCTTTCACATTCTGTGGATTAGGTCCATACGTTCACTGAGACTGTGTTAAAATGGACTCTTTCATTGTAAAATTAACACTGCCAATTTTGCAGTGATTTTCCTCATTGAATCTCATAGGAATAGCAGCCAAAGTTTTAAGCAATTGCTGTAATTTATAAACACAATGTAATTTTCTGTTTTTGTGTTTATGAACTTGCAGGAGATATTATCGTGCTCTCTCTCAATAGCAAAATGTCTTATATCTAATTGTCTTATGCACTCACTGAAAAGACTCTTCATTTTGAGTCACTCACACCAAGGGTACATTTCAAGAGTCAGTGCAGGATGCCAATGAAAAGTAACAATATATTGTTATTACAGTTTTTTGAGTAGTAAAATGAAATGAATCTGCAGCCGCAACCTTTTACGTTTCCTTTGTTGTTTATTTACAGCCTCTCCAAAGTGATTTCAAACGACAGCAACTGTGTGGTGAGACATGATTTGGTTGAATGAAGTGTATTTTTATTGTCCATCAAACTACTCTGTTTCACAGCAACACAGAAACATTCCTGCAAACTTCTAGCTTTAAAAGTTGACTACTGTAGGATATTAAAAACAGCGAGAATCGCATCTCAGTATTTTCCCTTATACACAGTTGGTGAATATGCAAACTGTGCTTTTCGCCATCTGCAGATCTTGACGCTGTAGGTTTATCCATATGTCATGCATCAAAAGTAGGATTTCTCCAGAAAGATAACAATAATGACAACTAAGGCAAGTCTGCTAGTGTCCATTGCAGACACAAAGATTGCTCCAAATAGCTAAACACTGCTGGCATACTGTTGCTGTTTCCTGTATGACATTATAAGGTTTAGGAGGCAATGGAGCCTTGATTATAGCGTATACACAAGAAACATGTCATAACTTCTCACATTCAAAAGTCAAATGGAATGGTAACTTCTCTGTAACACAATAAATAGTTTTTAACAATGAATCTTCAAAATCAACACCAGTATTTAACTTGCATGTCACAGGGAAATTATAAATCCAAAACATTCTGAGACGATATTCACTTGAAAAGTCATTTACAATTTCTTTATGCGTCTACATATTTATTTTATCAACCCTTTTGAGTCAAAACTGTCCATCTTTGTTCTCACCAGTCAGACAGATCCATAAAATCGTCCAGTTCCCTCATGGTTATTATATCACGGGGCCCATATTGTGAGCGGGCTGAGTTATTATTTTTACGGACTGAGCTTCCTGCTGGCTGCCTGTTTGTGACACACTCTGGGAACGACTCATATGAGCCATGTGTATCATAAACTGTGCTATATGTTTTGTCTTTATCACTAACCGTGTCCATGTATGGAGCTTTTTCTGGGCTATAGTAATACCCTTCAGAAGTCTGTCCCATTTCACTGGCTTGATACCCACAACTGTGGATTTCCCTTGCAGGTTGTTGTTCCTGGCGGAGAGTCACCGGGGCTGATGACATTTTGAGTGGCACAGAGTTGATACCCACAGGTTGGTAGCTCTGGGGATGTCCATGGTAGTCTTGATAAAGTAAAAGGGGCTTGGCAGCTGGAGAGTCATGGGAGGGGGGGTGTTGTTGTGGCTTGACAGGAATTTGGGGTTGAAGTTGAGGTTGAAGGTATGCTTGCTGGGGTTGGGAGGTCCTCTTGGTAGACTCACGAACTTTCAGCTGAATGTACTTTCCCGTATCTGGATCAAAAAAAGT
Organism: Mola mola; assembly: GCA_001698575.1. Taxonomy (NCBI): domain Eukaryota; kingdom Metazoa; phylum Chordata; class Actinopteri; order Tetraodontiformes; family Molidae; genus Mola; species Mola mola. The sequence goes on from KV751325.1 coordinate 12,417,627, forward strand.
CTTCATTTTCACTTGAACAGGTACGTCTACTACAAAATACTGACCAGACCCAACGTCTTGCAGCACCTTACGCTGGGTCAGTGGGCTGGAGTGGGTGTAGCTTGACTCAACATGATACTTGGCCACTGGAGCTGGGTGGCTGCAAGGATGGATAGTGGGAGAAGAGGGAATATTGGCAATTGCCTTAGACACAGTGTTGGAAGCAGAGCCAGTTGCGTGAGAAAAGGCAATGGGGAGGGAAACAGAAGCTGCCACATGTGGCGAGCCAGTTGGGAGAGAGATAGGACCAGTTATGTGAGGGGAAGCGGAAAAAGAGCTGTGAGAAGATTGCTGCTCTGTGTGGGAGGAGGGCAAGCTGGACTCAGATTTTGGAGCATAGGCGAGGGAGACAGGTGGTGAAAAATGAGCGGTAGCCACAGCATGGCGGCTGGAAGAGTGAACCTCAGTGGACGGTGAGGAAGGCATATCAGAACCTCCTTGAAAAGGTTCCTCAGCTCCAGCAGCACTGTCTGCTACACCTTTGGAAAGCTCTTTCTTGATTCTCCGAGTTGTCAGTCTCTTTGCCCTGCACATGGCTTTCTCACTCTTTGGAAGGACAGCTGGAGGCTTGCCTAATGGATGGCACACATCACTGCTGAAGCTACAGGAGGATTCGGGTCTCTCATGGTCATATAGGCCTCTTACATCTGCCAGGTCTGTTGCACTGGTGGCAAAGCTCTCCACGTCCTCTGACATGGTGCTGATGACAGAGCGGGTATCCTCTTCATCCAGAGCAATGATCCTCGTGGAGTAAGGCCTGTGATGTGGGAGAGGGGCTGAGAAATCCTGTGATGAATATGCTGGCTGAAAATTTGTAGATTCTTTAATTGCATTAGGTCCGTTATACCCGGTGTCAAGATGGAAAGGAGTAGCAGCACTTCGCCTGACTGTTTCTTGCTCCTCCTCTACTCTCTCTGACCCCATGGATGAACCTACTCTAAAACCTTCTCCAAAGTTCTTATGGAAGCGTGGTTTGACTGACTTGATGAGAGTGGAACCTCTGAAGGTGTTATCCTTCACTCTGAACATTGAGGGCTTGTTTCCCAGAGCAGGAGAGGAGGTATTGGACCGGGTAAGAAATGGAGCCGGAGATGAAGGGGCATGTGGCCTATAAAGCCTCATATGAGAGTCCTCAGTTGCCTCAAGTGATGCTGAAATGTTTCTTTGTGGGGAAGGGGAAGGGGAGCATAGCTGTCTTTCTCTGGCTTTCTTCTCTGATTCTGTTGAGTTGATGGTATAGTACTGGAGAGCATTCATCAGCTGTGCAGCTCTTTTCTGCTCCTCTATCTCAGAAGCTCTCTCCTTTTCTCTGTAAGCTGACAACTTTTGTTTTTCCTCCTCTCTCTTTTTAGCACTGATCTCATTCTCTCTCTGAGCTAGCGTCTGCTTTTGTAAAACTCTCTTCTCTTCTTTTAATGCAGCTTGGCTCTCCTCAGCGATTATAATCCTTTCCTCTTCGGCTTGCTTTTCTTCTCTTTCTTTAATAATTATTCTCTCATTTCTCTTCTCCTCTTCTCCTTGACTTTCACGCTCCGGTTCATCGACGTGGTTCTCAGTTTTCCTCTGGGTCTGTTTAATTCTTTCCTCTGAAATTTGAGCACGTTTAACCCCCTCTCTCTGTTTTCTTTTATCATCCTCCTCAATATCAACAGGTATATTGTTTTTAGCTCGCCTTTGCTCCTCAATCAGATCAGTTCTCCTTTGTTGTTCCTCTTGTGTAGCTCTGCTCTGATGCTCATCTTTTGTAGCCCTCCTCTGCTGTTCCTCCTGTGATGCTCTCCTTTGATGTTTCTCTCTTGCAGCCCTCCTCTGCTGTTCCTCTTGTGTAGCTCTCCTCTGCTGCTCCTCTTGTGCAGCTCTTCTCTCCTCCTCCTCTTGTGCAGCTCTTCTATGCTGCTCCTCTTGTGCAGCTCTTCTTTGCTGCTCCCTCTCGTGTTCCGCTCTCCTCTGCCGTTCTTCTTGAGCAGCTTTTCTTTGCTGTTCCTCTAGTGCAGTTTTTCTTTGCCGCTCATTCTCTTGTGCAGCTGTCCTCTGCTGTTCCTCTTGAGCAGGTCTCTTTTGCTGCTCCTCCTGTGTAGCTCTCATCTGCTGGTACTCTTGTGCAGCTCTTGTCTCCTCCTCTTGTACAGCTCTTCTTTGCTGCTCCCTCTCGTGTTCAGCTCTCTTCTGCTGTTCTTCTTGGGCAGCTTTTCTTTGTTGTTCCTCTTGAACAACCCTTCTTTGCTGTTCCTCTTGTGCAGTTTTTCTTTGCTGCTCCCTCTCGTGTGCAGCTCTCTTCTGCTGTTCCTCTTGTGCAATTTTTCTTTGCTGCTCCCTCTCTTGTGCAGCTCTCCTCTGCTGTTCCTGTTGAGCAGGTCTCTTCTGCTGCTCCTTTTGTGCAGCTCTTTTCTGTTGTTCCTCTCGTGCAACTCTCCTCTGTTGCTCCTCTTGTGCAGCCCTCCTTTGCGGTTCCTCTTGAGCAGCTTTTTGCTGGTGCTCCTCTTGTGCGGCTCTCCTCTGCTTTTCCTCTTGGGCAGCTCTTTTTTTCCGCTCGTTCTCTTGTGCAGCTGTCCTCCGCTGTTCCTCTTGAGCAGGTCTCTTCTGCTGCTGCTCTTGTGCAGCCCTTCTCTGTTGTTCCTCTCGTTCAGCTCTCCTCTGTTGCTCCTCTTGTGCAGCCCTCCTTTGCTGTTCCTCTTGAGCAACTTTTTGCTGGTGCTCCTCTTGTGCAGCTCTCCTTAGTCGCTCCTCCTGTGCGGCTCTCCTCTGCTTTTCCTCTTGGGCAGCCGTCGTTCGCTGCTCCTCTTGTGCAATACTTCTTTGCCGCTCCTCTTGGGCAGCTCTTCTTTGCTGCTCTGCCTCTTGTGAAGCTTTCCTTTGGTGCTCCACTTGAGCAGCTTTTCTTTGCTGTTCCTCCTTTGTTGCAGCTCTCATTTGTTGCTCCTGTTGTGCATCTCTCCTTTGCTGCCCTTCTTGAGCAGCTCTCTCCTCCTCTTGCTGTTTCAATCTCCTCATCCTCCTCTCCTCATTTATTTTTTGCTCGTCCTCCTCTCTCAATTTAGCTCTTCTCTCCTCCTCATCGTTTATTCTCCTCTTCTGTTCTTTCACTGTCTTTGCTGCTTCTTGTTGCTTTGTTCTCATCTCTTCCTGTCTAGCAGCTCTCTCTTCCTCTGCCTGCTTTGCTTTTCTGTTTTCTTCTGCTCTTCTCTCTGCTCCTCGCTGTTTCTCCCGCCTCTGTTTGAGCTGAAGAGCTATGGCCTCCCTCTCTCGCGCTCTCCGCTCCTCTAATCTCTGAGCAGCTCTCCTCTCCTCTTCAGCCAGAGAAGCTTTCCTCTCTTCTATCATTTGTTTGATTTTCATGTCTTTGGTTCTTTTCTCCACTTCTATCTTTGAGGCTTGTTCTTCCTCCGGCTGTTTTGCTCTTTTCTGCTTTGTTTCCGTTTCTTCATACTGAGTTGAGACTTTTACTTGACTTTTTGTTTGTTTGCTTTCATCTATGTTGAACACTTTCCTCGCAATAGGTTGCGGATGAGAGTTTTGATCTAAACTTGGCATTCTTTCAGCATTTGATACAAGTTCACTGGGATATTCATTTGGATAGTAGTTGTCAGTATACCTTTGTTGTGCCACAGAAGTGTTTCTTTGCATGTTGACTTCAGATGATGAGGTTGTTGCTTGTTGGGGAGAATTGTTTGACTGAGGAATATTTTGATCTACATGACAAACTCTCTGGTTATAAGTTCCAGTCACTTCACATCCCTGATTCTCTAGATAATTTGTTGGAGATTTGTTTGTTTCTTCGAGATGTGCATGTTTTGCTCCAGTGCCTAAAACATATTCATTGGCTTTGGCGTTTAAAAACATTTTCTCTTGTCTTTCTTTGTCTCCCAGTTTGAACATCCCGGTCCTTTGGTGCTCTTTCTCTGTAATGGGAAACACTAAGGGTTTGGGCTCTTTGTTCACTTTGGAGCTGACCTCTGTCTTATTTGGCAAACTTTTCTCTTTCACTGAGAGGTTTGGTGGGTCAGCAGTGAACACTGGACGTCTGCTATGACGTGACTGTATCAGGGGAAAGAATCCATCCTTTTTCTTGGGTGGGAATTCCTGAATTGGGTTTTCCTGGTCTTCTGAAACAATTACTTTTAACCTGGCATAGTCAGCAATAGCTGATATCTCAGGCATTGTGGATACCCTCACTGGTTTGGGCTTAACTTCAGATTTTTCTTTTCCAGTATTTTCCCTTGTTGGAAATTGATCTCTTGAAATCTGTCTTTCCCTTGCTGGTAAACTCGGCTGGACCTCCATTTGCTGTTTTGTAATATGAATAGACTGAGCTGCATCTGTATCATCATTTTTGTTACTCTGTCTCTCTTTCGAACAATCGCTCTGTTCTGAAGCCAGGTTGTCATTTGTTTCTCTATTTTTCCTTCCCATTTTGTCATCTTCCACACTTACTGAACTTGAATCCACTGTTTTCATTTTACTTTGAGCCAATGCAAGCACATGATTTTTTCCTTCATTGTATGAGTCATTGCCGATTGCTGCTTTGTTTAATCCTTGGAGATCCATTCTTTTGGAAACATCTACACTACTGTGTGGTTTGTTATTTGTCTCTTCTATCCATTGCACTTGAAAGTAATCTTCCATTGGTTGAACATTTGATTCACCCACTGATTTCCCAGATTTAGTGACTTTTACAAAATTTTCATTTTCAGCTTGAGTATTTTCATTGGTTGTGTTTATGCTGTTCAGTTTGCTGATCTCCAGTGAATTAGAGAGTTCTTTCTCACTGGATAATTCATAGCCCAATTTGTCACCAAAACTGTCTTTCCTTTCCTCATTTCTTGCTGGAGTAAGGTAATTGGCTATGTGTTCAGGTGAATCTTTGCCATTGATGCTCTTGCTTTTGAAGGGATCTTGTTTCATTGATAACGGGGTTTCAACACATAACAGAGTTTCTGCATCGACTCTGCTTGAATCATCCGAGCAGTTGATTTCTGTGTTCACCTTTGTCTCACTGGTATGTGCTGTTTGATTTTGTTGTGGATTTTTCCCTCTAGTATTAGTCTTAACTCGTATTTCATCTATCCCTGTACTCATTGTTGAGGGTTCTTTTGCAGTTTTATTAATGTAGTCTTTGGTTTCCTTTGCTATCATCTCCTGTTTGTAAAGAGGGCGTTCATTCTGAGCCAACTGTTTATTTTTAGCCTGTAGAGTGACTGTGGAGGGCATACCTTTTTCAGCTAGTGGTTCTTGGAATTGTGTTTCAAATTGGGGTATTGCATTCCTAAAAGAATCGACTTGCTGGAGATCAGTCAATTTCACAGGGACATTCTCACACTGATTGTTCTGTCTTATTTCTAGGGTGGACATTTCTTGCACATTTTCAGCGTGAATGTCAATACTGACTTTATTTTGATCACTTTTGGCCTTTACGTTCACTGAAGATCCCTGTCCTTTTCTTAGTTCTACAATAGAGCTGGGTTGTTCTTTATCTAACTCTGTGCTACTGCCCTTGTTTTCTTTTGGATTAATTTCTTCTGGAGGGCTGTTATTCCTGTGATCATTGTTCACAGATGACCTTCTTTCTTGTACAGTTACCATTATTCCTACGATCTGCAAACTGTCATCAGCCGCAGGGTTTTCGTTCTGACCAAAGACAAGTTTAAGAGAGGGTGCTGAGTCCTCATTAACTGCTTCATGTGTACTCCAAGAATTTTCTACTGTCGTAGGTTTGGAGTTTTCAGCTTCGACCAGAACTCTAGCTTGTGATGAGACCTTTTTCTTCTCACTGAGATGATCAGGGCTTGAGGTAGGATAAAGTTTCTCTTTCTGTTTTCCAGGGATTTCTACATGACTTGCTTCCTGATATCCTTGCTTGTTGTTTGGTGTATTCTCTTCACTCTTGATCAGTGACTCTTGACTTCCTATCAAACCCTCATTTGTGATCGTGTTGTCAGTTCCTGTCTGACTTGATTCTCTGGGTTCTTTAGGCACTTTGGCATTGCTTTGTACTGGCTCTTTGGCAACGTTCTGTGAATAGTCAGTTAACTTATTGGTGGTTACTGCAGACTTCAACGGTACTGTAACACAGCTGGTAGGTGAACTAGTCCTGATCGGTTCAATCTGTATTTCTGAAGGTCTTGATATACAATTATTGGACACTGAGCTTTCATGCATGTTAGACAGTTCATGTGACAGGGGCTTCTGTGAATCTGGTCTCTGACTACCTGCTAATTGCTTGGTAAAGATTTGGGGTATTACCCCTTCTGGTTTTGCAAAACCCCGTTCCTTAATTGCTGAAATCTCCTTTTCAGCATGAGCTTTTATCTTGGAAGTCAGAATCTCCTGCTTGGTTTGAGCTCTCTCTTTCTGGGACAGTGCTCTGGTAGGTGTAAAATTTGGATCATCACTTGAACCTACACTATGCTCAGCTGACCTGACTTTTCTTTCAGGGGGGACCAGTTTCACTAGATCAGAATCTCTTTGCTGTGAAACATCAGTGTGTTTCAGAGGGTCACATTTTTCCAATTTTTGTTCTCTCTCATCCTTCACTTTATCACTAGGAACATCACTATTTGCTCTATCTACACTGGTTGTTAAATAATTACCACAAGATAATTTGAATTCTTTGGATGAGTCACTGTAGACATAGTGAGTTTCTGTCACCTCAGTGGATTTAAAGCTGCCTACTTCCTCATTATTTTCGGTCTTAGCTGTTGCAAATCTGTTTTCAGGACTATGTTTGTCCTTCAATTGCTCGTCATTCGTTGTCTCAATTTTATCAAAAGTTAAAGCTTGTGTCTCACTGAAAGCATTTGCAGAAAGATTTCCTGCAGCTGACAGTTTGTTTCTGTTTGTTAAAGTTGCACCTGTGACACCATATTTCTCTCTAAGACTCTCATAATCATCAGCCCCTCTGTTAGCTTGATTTGAGCTCTGCCTGTTGACAAAAACTCGGCCCTGTTGTTTGTTTTCTTCATTTTTATCAATATCAACCCGCAAAGGATCCTTCTTAATCCCATCGTCTTTATTTGGAGCTGCATTTCTGATTTTGTCCTTCTGCTCTTCTCTCATTTTCTCCTTTATTTTAACCAATTCTGCTTTAGCTTTAGCTAACTCTGTCTTAACTTGTTCAACTTTATCCGGGTCAGTTTGGGCCTGTTGTGTCAGTGTTAGTGTTGCTGTGGGTTTAACTAATATTTCCTGCAAACACTTCTCTGTGTTTGCTACATCTGCTTTAGCTAGCTTATTGGTTTCTTCCAACTTTGGTTGCTCTGCCTTTCTTTGCTCAGCTTTTTCCTTGATAGCTTTACAAGACTGTCTTGTATGTAACTCTAACTTTACTTGGATTAAATCACCCTCTGACACATTATTCTTCTCTTGTTCTCCTTTAGCTTGTTCCTCTTTTATCTGCTCTGCTTTATATTGTATTGTTGTCCTCCCCTCTGCTTCCGACTGTTCTGCTTTAACCTTTTCTATTCTGATTTGTTCTCTTTCAAGTTTCTCATCTCTAACCTGTTTTTGTTCAACTTCCTCGACTCTGATTCTTTCTCTTATGGCCTGTTCAGTTCTAATGTGCTTTATTCTTGTCTGCTCGGTCTCAGCCGGTTCAGTTTTTAAGTGTTCCTCTTTTAGCCTCTCTGCTTCAGACGGTTCTGCATTGACCTGCTCACGCTGCTCCTTTCTCATGTGCCGGACTCCTATTACCTCAGTAATATGTTTTGGGTCATCTGTTAGCGTCTGTACTCTTTTTTGCTCTGTTTGCTCCTTTCTGACCCAGTCTGATTGTTTTTCTTTGGACTGTTCTGCGTGGCCCTCTGTTATCTTCTTCATAAGTTCACTTTTTACTGGTTTTCCCCTGCCAGGCTCTTTTAGCTGTGCTTTGGTCTGTTCTTTGACTTTGTCAGAACAAGTCTGCTCTGCTAAAATTATCCTATCCAACTCCGTTTTGGGCTGCGCCACTTGAGCCCTGTTCTGAGGCTTTGCCAGCTCTGTTTGGGCGTGTTGTGCTTTAGAATGTACTGCCGTGGCCTGTTCAGCTTTGACCTCAACAAGCTGTCTGTGCTCTGTCTGGTTTGCTATTGTTGGGGCAGATGTTCTGTCAGGGTTAGATACTGATTTCGTCAGCATTTCATGTTCAAACTGAGGTTTAGCTGCTATTGGCTTGAGACTTTGCATTTCATTACCCTTGGGGGTTGATTTTCTCTGACCTGTTTCTGGCATGAGTATAGTCTTGTCTTTGCTCGAATAAAGGTTTTGTTGGTCTCCAAATTCTTGATCAAATCTGTAGTGGTTTTTTGTCAAATGAGTATCTTTCATTTCAATTTTCCTACATATGTTAGACTTTTGAAGTGCACCTTTTTCCTCAAATACTCCATGTTGCTGTTGTCCATGAAATGTTTGATTTTCCCCAGTTTTATTCCTAAATGGAGCATATTGTGGCAGATAGTTTGAAACATTAGGATTGACCAACCCAAAATTTTTGTAAGATTCCTTTCCATCATTAAAATTCTCTTTTGACTCTATTTTCTCGATGTGCTTATTTAGACTTTGCTGATTTCTTACTCTGTATTTGTCTACCAGTAAATTTAGTTCCTCCTTTACTGTAGCTGCTCTTTCGTAAGTCTGTGCGACCTCGTCTTTTTCCATTAAAGCAGTTATCTCTTGTTTCCATGGAGAGATAGCTGTTTTCAGACTGATATTTTCTGTGTCTTGGTTGTTTGTGTGTCTCCACCTATCCTGTGAGGACACATTACTATTATTATGTTTCACCTTTGTGAATTCTCTTCCCACTGTTTCATTCAAATGTTGCTCAATATTTGCCTTACTTATCAAATGTTCTCTAGTTTGATTGTTGTGAGAATTTAGCCTTGGTGTTTCAGTGGCTGTATAAGGTGATTTAAGTCTGTATATATCTCCTCCCACAGTTTCTACATTATCCATCATTCCTTGCTTATAGGGAGTTAAAGATGAAAAGTCTTCATGAAGATTCTGTCCATTAGCCAGCTGATTGCCTGCGCCATTTTCAACCATGAAGCCAGTGAACCCAGAATGATGAACCATCTCACCTTGTATCTGAGCTGACTGGTAATCACCTGAGGAGTATCCAAAATACTGCTCTCTTTGTGCTGTTGCAGGTTGAGAATTTAGTGCTGCAAGTGAGAACCCATGGCTCTGATACTGGTTAAGATGGTGATCTGAGACAGCATCTGTCCTGCTGGACTCTTCTCCCCGACAAGATTGAATGACTAGATCTGGAAAATCTGGAATTTCTATCACAGTGTCTTGAGGCTCATGGGCAGATTGCTGTTTGTTTCTTTCCAGTGTATCCATGTCTTTAAATCTGGTTGGACTGTATGTACGTTTTACTCTCTTCCTGTTGTCTTTGACATTGAATAGTAGGCTAGTGGCTTTGGATTTGTAGCTGGAGATTCTGACATCAGGAGTGGCTCCCCGGCTTTCTGCTCGCACTGGAGGATGTTCAACAGGTTGTGGAGAGACTGCGTACTGCCAGACCTCTGATGACTCTGTTTCTTGATGTGTGTGGACCAAAGGTGTAAGCACCTGGCTGATGTTTAACGGAGTTGTACTTGTATTACTGCTGACAACATTTGATGCTGCTGCTTTTACATTGCTGCCAAAGGGAATAAGATTCTTAATACTGCACAGTACTTCTTGTTTCTTTGCTTCCGTCCCAGTTGTGGCATTTTGCTCTGTCTTCATTTTGATTTTTTGCTGGAGGGCTTTGACGGAGCAGATGGTGTCCTGGACGTGTCGAGATATATCACCGGTAGGTGAGGCGGTTGATGGGCGTTGTTTTGGGAGGCTGTTAGCTCCCAGGCTCTGTTTCCTCTTCCTTTCAGGGTAATAACCTGCCAACTCAGATTCACACCGTTTCTTCACGGCCAAAGCTTTTTGCGGCATTGTGGATGTTGAGGTGGAGCATGAAGTAGTGGGAGCAGCATGTGCCATGTTATTTCTTGGGTATCTGAATGCTCCTTCCTCAGATCTGCGATAAGAACCATGTTGTTGGGTTTCCAAAGAAAGCTTCTTATACATGGGTGTCTCATACCATTTAGAGAACTCTGAACAGTGCAAAAACCCACAGACTTCTCCCTGTGGGAAGGGAAACCTGTTATGGTCCTTCCATACCTTAAAAGGACTAAACTCACTGTGTATAAAGAAGTTAGAGTTACAGGTGACCTGTGCGGACATGCTGCTTTTATTGTGGGAAGATCTCATAAAAGAGGACTCAGAATTTATGTGAGCTGCTGCTGCTATATCAGAGGAGTAGAGATTGGTGTCCTGGGATGTAAATGGGCAAGATGAGGGGAAATAAGCACTATTAGAATTTTGCTGGTATGCTGTTGAGACTTCAGAAAGATTCTTTTGGATCCTCATCAGAGCTGATTTGTCCCAGACTGCCTCGTCATTCCATTC
>KV751325.1:12428144-12515340 GCA_001698575.1 Mola mola
CGGCTTCTGCACTGCTGCTCCCCTGTGGCTCCATTGCTGAGGTAGGACGGTTGCTCGTCCCTCAGAGATTCCCCCTGCTGTGAGGTTTCCGCAAAGGATCGCTGGAATGTGTCAGAAACCTGTGTCCTTTCCCCATAAACCTTTCGTTGTGGATCTCTATGGGCCTGTGCCCCGTACATTCCTCTACGGATCAATTCCTGTCCATATTGCTGCATCCTGAGACTGAAGCTCTCATGTGCAGCTCTCTTAAGTTCCTTCTTCTCTCTGTCTTCTCTGTCCAAACCACTGTGGCTAAAAGCCTGCTGTGTATCTCTCTGGGAGCAGGGTGAGGATGTGGAAAGGTCTGAGTCATTGAAAACAGCCTCATCTCCAATGCAGAGGCTTCTGAATGCCCGATCTGTCAGATTGCTGACCTCACGGTCAGTTTCATCCAGAAAGGACCCATTACTGGAAGCATCGCTGAAGGCTCCATCACTGTGCTTTCGATGCCCGCCCCTCTTCCTGCCTGAGCGCCGCTTCTCAACTGAAGTCATGACGTAGAGCAGTCCTCAGTTGTTCAGTTATTCATGAAATAACAGACCTCAGAGTTATACCCTCTGCCTGCTGGCTGCAGGAGAGTTTTGAGGCACAATCACAATATTGTAACGCTAGTAGCTCCTAAGGCATTGTGCTTTCTAGCTGATCTCTGTCCAAAATGTCCTGGAATTTGTTGTGATCCTAAATGGGAAAAGAAACAAAAATCAACCTGGACATTGGCAATCGCATGAAAATATCAATCCTAAACAAAACTGTTTTTTACACTAACAGTTGTATCTTCTAAAGTTTTTGCATTATTTGTGTCAGGAACATTGAACTACACAGTGCTCTCTCTCCTGTGAATTTTTTTGCATTGCTTAATTTATGGTTGCTGCCTTTGATAAGAAGCCCTTTTTCCCCCTTTGCATTAAACAGCAATGTACTGTATGTGGTTCTGAAAACAGCCCTGTAAATCCTTCTGCTCAGTCACTATGACCTTCAAAGACGTGTTGTGAATTAAACTCCACTGTTGCTAGGTACCGTAAGGTAAAGTCAGCCTCACGTGAGTTATTTAGGGAAAGGAGGGCGCTTCCATAACACACACACTCACACTTTTGCGGGTGATTTTGACTGTCTTTTGATTAAAAAAAAACAGACATTAATGTTTTCACAAAAATCCATTAGACTTCAGTAAAGTTAATGCTGACAAGAGAGACTTCCACAAAGCGGTTTCTTTTTGATGCAAACAGTGGTTAGGACCAGTCAACTGTAACTTTCTTTTTCAAAAAGCTTATTCAAAAAGCTCATTTTGTGCTTTAAGTACACTATGTACACAGCAAGTGGAAAGTGGATTCAAAAGTAGAAACACTCCTTAATTTCATGGTAAAATGAAAAAGTCTATTGATTGTGTAATATCTGTCTATAATTGGACATTAAAGATAATAAAAAAAAACAGCTGGATTAAATCAGAATATGTTTAAACACTAACATCATCAAAATAACCAAATACAAATTATAAAGAGTTTTTTGTGCAAATCTTTTGTCGTTAATAAAATCATTGATCTGATTCTGATTTGTAAACCTGAACGAGCCAAAGCTATGGGTGAGTGTTGTGACACATCTGTTGACACCCCGGCTTTTTCTAGCCTTGTTACTCACACTCATCACTCACTGTTATAAAGTGCCTGCAGAGGCTCTTCAAAACTGCATCAAAATGTAGTCACTAATAACACAAACCTTTAAATAAAAACAATGCTCAAGATCTCAGTTTTAACCTTTCTTTCGGTCAGGGGAGAGAGCCCCCGAATAGACTTCTTACTGTATATTCCATCTGCTGCTTTTTAAATCAAACATATGTATGTGTATGTTTGGAGAGAACAAGGTAACGTCATAGGTATGCTCCAGTTAAATTTACAGCAGATGGCAGGCAGCCACCACCTTTCTCAGAGTATCCAGTTGTTCATTAATATCTTCTGACTTGGAGCCCATCCATTTCATACACACCTACAGATCGGCTGCACAACATAGAGTTGCTCTGACTGAATTAAACGAAGCTTAAAATGTCACATAACTCCTTTCTGATGAGGTAGAAAACAACAGCAACTTAGGAGTTATAATTTACATGTGACTCTAGAGCTAACGAAAGACAGAACAAAGAATACTCTAAGAAAGAGGCACTGGAGCTATGATCTCATCTCAAACTGTCAGGATGATTTCTGTTCATTCCTCGTGCAATGGGTTTATTTTTGGCCAGTGACGAGCCTCCAGCACTAAAACCTGACACCAAGAGGCCTCGTTTTTATAGGGACTGTAGTCTGAAACTGAATAGCGTTGAATATGTCAGTTCTGGGAGCAGAGAGGATTTCTAAAGTGTCAGCAACTGTCAGTGGAATAAAATGAAAATATGTCGGTCAATACCTTTAGTAAGTGAGTGTCTATGTTCTTTTGGAGATTAATGCAGGCGGTTTAGTCATATATTTGCATTTATTTATCTGGTAGAAAATGCCCATTCTGACAACTAAAGTGGAAGTCAAAGGCATGCATGTGTTGAAGGTCTAGCATTCCTCTGGAGCTTTTTATATCAATTTATAAGTTTTACATCTGACAGTGAGCAACGATGTAGAAAGTGGTCTTACCTTCCAGTTTTATAATCCATATGTAAGCCTTATTGTAAACTTCTCAAGAAGACTTTCTGTTCTGATCCTGTCCTGTCACCTCATACAAGCCCTCTCTGGCAGCTCAGGCTATTTTTATTCACAACAATCCAAATCAGAAACCGCTACATAGTCCATAGTCCGGTCGTTGAGCATCTGACTAGAGGCAAGCAACAGGGCTCAGGGCTGGGGACCAGACAGAAATAGAGGAGTTGTCCCAGAGAGAGTGTGCACCATCGGGGACAGAATGAGGGCTTCAGCTAGCATGTAGAACTCTGAGATCCTTCGGTGTCGAGTGTCAGATGGATGAAACAAACAGCTTCTCAACTATTTATAAATCTGGACAGCTTAACTGTTGGCCGTTAGCTGTAACAAATGGGGAAAGTTTTACAAGTGGCTGAGGAGGGTCTATACCAAGAGGAATGCTCATATCCAGGAGATTTTGTAAAACTGTAAGTGGATGGAGGATTGAGGGGAGATTGCATTTTGGTTATTCCTTTCGGGGACATAAATAGCTCAAGTGACTCACACCGGAGTGCCACCCTCTTTGTTGTACGGCGCTGACAAGCGCTACATGGAGAGTGTCAACAAGTGGCTGCTAGTCACCACCCATCTGCTAAGATCAGCACACACTTAGATGAAGCTTTTTATTGAGAAGGTCCAGAAACATTTCATCACATTTTCTTTCATTTTCTTCTAAGTAGATCTTTCTTTCAGTGCCACATGACTTTTGCATTTACTTATTAGAGCACTATAAAGGCCTGTCTACAATGAATATGTTAATGTTTTTATTTTGATAGTGATTTTGAGTATTTTAGTTTAAAATCAAATGGGTTATTATCCTATGAGAATAAACTTGATTACTGTTGTCTTTCTAGGTCCCAGCTGTTATAAGCCCTCCCCTATTCTTCCCTCATGGGCAGCCCGGGCACTAGTCTAATCTCCCCAGCTACAGATTCACTCAACCCCCAGCAGAAAAGGCCATAAGGCAGAGGAAGGGGAGGAACCCTCCCCTCCCACAAGCCTACTGCTATAATAGGAGATTGCTGTAGCAGATAGTTTCCTGGGATTCTTGGCGGGTGCAGGGCCGACCTGGCAGAATGATGGACACACATACATAGGTCTTAATAGAGATGCACTCGTCCACACACACACACACAGAGAGATGGTTTTGCATACAGCTCACTAAACTATGGGAAAGGCTGAGGTAATCCCTTTTTAACTAATCTCTTTCCTCCCCTGTAAACCTCTACCCACACTCAGTTCCCATCCACGATGTTGTTTTCTTTTTCCATTTGTTTCTTGCCATCCAAGCTGGACTCTTCTCAGTTAGTAACATCTCTAGATTTCTTCCATGTAGACGTGATAATTATCTTCTCAGATCTCAATTATCCCTATGCAGAATTTGCATCTTGCTGCTGTATCATCTTGTTTCGCTACTTACTTGGGGCCTCCGGCGCTTGTTAAAAAAACGGTTTTGATTAATGAAATTTAATTTACATAAACCTCCCTCAGCAAAAATAACGCAACATTCAATTTTCCCAGTGAAGTTTGTGTCCTGCTGTGTGAAGTCTGCACAAGTTTCCAGTTCAGTGAGTCCCTCTAGTGGACATTTTGAGAACTGACATCCAAATTCAATTGAATCTCTACTGAAATTTTACCTTTTGTTGGCACATACATAAATGGGGTTTTTTAGCACAGTTTTTTTACTCTTCAGCTTTGCTTAACATCATTAGATTGTGATGCTACTGAGGACTGTATGCATTGATCACAAATGCTGAAGATGCTCTTCCCTGTGCTTAGTAATGAGGAGCAGAGCTGTGGTTATGTGGTAGAAAGCAGACAGGCCCATTACTTGCTGCATTAAGATATGCTTTGTTTGTATTATCTCCATTCAGAGATTTGCTTAATTGATTTTAATTGATTGGTCTATTGGTCAGCTCTGCTGCAGAAATTATACTGTGTGTTATGGCCCTTCAGTGGACCAGGTATGAATGCACTTCATGTCTGATTTTGGAAGCTAGGTTCTTAAATAGTAAAATTTAGGTGTTGCACCCAATGTCAAGCAAAAGAATTTTGTTTACAAGTTTTTTTTTTTGTAGCATACTGTCACTTACATTGTCTGTGGATGGATGCATGTGCACGTCTGCCTGTTTCAGGACATATTTCCCCACATCCCTGCAAAATATTTCATTACTGCAACAAAAGAAGCCCATTAACTGCACTGTAAGAACAGAGTTCAACTGCTGTCCCCCATATTCACCATGTTTGTCTGCTTTTCTGGCCGCTCTCCAGCTAATTTGATATAACAATGCTCCACAAAACCGCCTCAGGACTTTTTTTAGGTGACAGAAAATTATCAATGATGCCACATGCGCAGCTGAATGTCAACACCAACTTGACTTGTTTATCAAATATTAAAGCAGTGAATTATGGGCACCATGCAGAACTTAATGATGATCGGAGTCATTATAACTTCAGCGTCCTTTGTTTAGGCTAATGATTAAATTCCACAACAACTGTATTCAATTTTGGAGAGAATGAATGTGTTTTTTACGCCTTTTGTGTGAGTTGGCTGGAGTCTGTCGTCCATATTGGCACATTTTTGGAAAAGGAGCGGCTTTGTATAAAGATATTGTCTTATCATTGGCTACCATGTCAGGGGGCTTAACATCTTTGCTCTCTCTCTCTCGTGCACTTAAAGTAAAATCATTTTATCAGGGCATTATGTTTTTCATAAAATTATTTAGGGCATGAATATGTGCCTATTAAATAACAGCCCAACAATATTATTACACCAAATTTATAAAAATGCACCATAATTGGTTCTGATTTTATATCTTTATTTTGGCCATTTTGTCTCAAAAGGGACAGTTTATATTTTAATGGATGGTGTGTGTTTTTGGTTGAAAAATATGATGTTAATGTCACAACAGGATAGTGAAAGTGTCGCTTTATTGGAATATTTGAAGGGTAGTTACAACATGCACAAATAACGGTGTTTAAAAAAAAAAAAAAAAAAAGGATGAGTGCTCTGTACTCTGTTTACAACCTGGCACGACTTCTGACATTATCTCTCTCTTCTGTGTCACCGGGGTGTCGCCTCATCAATTATTTAAGCAGTACTTCGTGGTAATACATAATTTCTTATCAATTATTCACGATAATGTGAGTGTAGTTTACTTAATTGTGTTAGTGACTATCAAAAGTAATTTCCTGAAAATCCTCAAGGATGCAAATTGAATCAACCTGACTACTGGTTCTGTACTCCGCGGTTAAATCTTCTCAATCTGATCAGCTGATCCTTAATTCAAAAGTCTAGAGAGGAGAGATATTTAGGAATAATACACACATGTATTGCCTCTAATAAACTGCTGTGTAGGAAACCCTGAGGTGATGAGAGATCATTTTTTAAATGTAAATTCACCATTAATAAATAACATATAGAATTCTGTACCAGGGGTTTATTTAAAAAATGTATAGAGATAAGAGTGTTCCTAAAAGTAAATAAATAATAAGAGTCACGGTTGCACTCCTCGCCCGGCATTGAGGGGAACTGATAAATAATGTATCAGAACAGATGGCTGGTGAGCAAGGCAAGAGGAGAGGAACATGAGCGACTACATCTTTAATTGTTTTAAAGAGCGTGTCACAACAGGACCGGTGTGTTGCCTGTCTGTTGATGCTACAGACGTGCTAACAGAGCAGAGGGGACAGCCACCGCTCTGTCACTGCTGCAGCCTGCCGGGGGTTCACACGTCAACACACTGTTCTCTGTACACATTACACTCATTAATATTAAAGTGCACTTTCACTTTAAAAATAATACAGAAGAAAAACAAAAACAATTAGGGCTTGTTTGAGCCCACGACTGAATGGATGGTTTATATTGCCAAAATCCTCACAGTCCTGCCATCAGTCCTACACATACAGTAAACATGCATTAACATTCACAATGTAAGTCCTTTTTTATGAGAACAAAGGGAAAATTGTCAGGATTATTTAGATTCACATTATCAATTAAGTCTTGTTGCACACATGTCGTAGTCCGTGAAATAGAGTCCAAAAGTGCGCAAAGACAGAGATCCAAAACCACACTTGTGCTTCTGTGGGGATAACAGGCCCCCAAATATTTAGCATTTCCCACAAACAATAATAATTTACTGTCAAATAAATAATTTCATGGTTGCATCCATACATTGTGATATCGGTAAAGTCTTTCCCAGGCTTTTTCTGGAGTCAGTCAGTACTTGTGCTTAGTTGCTCAGCGTAATAACAGGCACGATCACACAGATTTAGAGTATCAGTACATCCACGTGGATGTCCAGCGCCTCACTTTTTCTCCAGCGGTTCCTTGGAGCAGTGAGGGTGTTTGTCGGGGCTGCCACCCAGGACTGGCACTTTGGCTGGGCTGGGACTGGAGCTTTCTCCCCCTCTTCCCACAGCACCGGGCACCTCGATGGTAGGGCCCAGCGTGGGCCTCGCCACCGCCGCCGCTGTGCCCATGCCCAACCCAGACAGGACCCCCACGCCGGCGCCTGGCCCGGTTGTCGTTCCGAGCAGGTTGGCCGACTGCAGCACGGCCTCCGAGTGCTCGCGGGCCTTCATGCGCAGAGCGGCCACGCTGGCGGTGCGGTTGCCCTGACAACCATATGGGGGCAGAAAGGACAGGCCCATGGGGTCAGAGACGCAGCAGGAGCACAAACCATTACCTGGAAAATAACATAAGTGGGACTCACAGTGAGACAAAAGCGGATTTCCATCAGCACATTGCCATTATGATTATGTCTAGAGTTCAGATTTACCTTTCAGGGTGGCAACCTGGGACAGGGCCTGGGCGTAGGTGGCAGAGTTTAGGAGGGTGCCCGGTATACAGGGCGGGAAGAACGGACCACTCGGACCCACTGTCCTGTTGATACTGGAGACAACACACATATTGCATCCAATCATTTACAGAAAAGTTACACTAATAAAGTGTTCTGTTAATAATTTTAAAAATTCTACAACTTTTGTGCAGTGATGAGCTGATTTGGATTGTTGATATTTCACACGAATGTATTTGTGCCAGTGATTCCTCCGTCACAATTTTTTTTGATTCACAATGACCATCTGCCTCTTCCTCACCTGTGCTGCATCTCCAGAGGATCTTTCTGTTTCCTGCTGTGGTCCACTGGAGACTGAGAGTTGATGCTGCGAGACGGAGGAGTGCCCTCGCTCATCTGCTCCTTGCCTCCCTCAGGGTCCGTGCTCCCCCGCTCCGTCTTCCTCCACTTTGCTCGGCGGTTCTGAAACCAAACCTGCATGGAAATAAAAAAGGAGTGCGATGTAGCTAAATGACTGTCGACCTGCAATAGCGCTGCGTTTCCTGACACGTGCATTCATTGTATTTATTCAGTGCAGAGTTGTATAAATGGCAGATTTTGATGTTTCCCTGTTTGCTGTATTTGCTTTGTTTATTCCTGTATATCAAGAGAGTTGTTTGCATACATCCCACCAGTGCTCTATTGTCCCGCAGTCCTCGATTTATCCCAAAAACTTCACCCTGCACACAGCTGAGAACACATAGAGGAGTTCTGCTGTCTTAATCGAATGAAGGTCACTGCCTATAACAACATTTAATTGAGCAATTTTTCATTATCATATTTTAATGACTTCCCACTGACAGTTGTGCTGCCCAGAGAGAGGCGGCATTGATGAAGTCGTTTATTTCCCTATTTAGTGATTGTTTGACAACATCAGATTTGATTAGGACTCGGCTCTAGGAGGCATTAATCATGATGTGTGAATGGAGGTTGGAGTCGGCGTGCGTGTGCTCCGCATCGCTCCCATTGTAGCCGAGGTGTAAATGATGTCAACAGCCAAACAAAACGCGCGCATTCATTCGGCACAAAAAGGACAACATTTTGGTGGCTGGACAACAATACAGCCAAAGGACTTATCTCACCCCTGCACCTTCCAGCTAGAAGTCGCGCCCCCCCCCCATACACACACCCCTCTCTGAATGGGCTATAATTGCTCCATTAATCTCAATTTGCTGCGTGCTCTTAATGCGGGGGAGGCCCATTGACACTTTGCAAAAAGGGGGGCAACAACACTACAAGAGAAAGGAAATTTATTCTCTAATAATAATGTAAGTTTAATATCCCTGCATAGTGCGATGGATTCATGTTCAGATTTAATAATAGGAATGTGGTAATCGGATTAGGAGGGGAATAATTTGTTTACAATCCCTAATTTACAGCGCCGGATTCCATTATCAACCCCGCCATTGGGTTTAAGCGATAGTAAGATGACCCTGGGGAACAAAAGGCAAACTATTATATTTCCCACAATTAGATCTGCGCGCACAACAAAACCCAAAAGCCAATCTGGAATGCAGGAAATTACATACAGGACACATAACTTAATTACATCTGGCCAAGTTTATAACGGGGTATATGTGTAGGGCAGGAGCAGAATATAAATTGGAAAATTTAAGGTGCAAGTGTATGTTTTTGTGCGTGTGACACACACACACACACACACACACAGAGAGAGAGAGAGAGAGAGAGAGAGAGAGAGAGAGAGAGGGAGGGAGAGAGAGAGTCTTTACAAAAAAAGGGGGATCCGCACGGATGATGTATCCCCACCTTTGAGACGCGGACAAATTAGCGCGGAACATTCTCGCTGCTTAATTATGAATGACCGATTAATCAGGCTAATCTAATATTCACCATTAGGTTGATGTTGTTAAAGTGCATCGCCCGGATGACGGAGTGGCTCCATTTAGCCTACCTGCACGCGGGCCTCGGTCAGGTTGATCTTCATGGCCAGCTCCTCGCGCGTGAACACGTCCGGGTAGTGAGTCTGCGCGAAGACCGCCTCCAGAGCCTCCAGCTGCGGGGCACACAACACACACCAGCCTTTTTCACCTTCTCTCTCTCTCTCTTTTCGCCCGGTTTCGCGCTGTCCACAATTAAAGGCGAAAACTTTTAAACTCTCTTACACTGAAGATTGTGGTACAGCATAAAATGTGTATTCCGACACGCGACAAATGTGAATTTGTGAAAGTTTCCCAGGCGCGTAGTTTTATTTTTCGTGTGTGTGAAGCAACGGCCGGATTTTCGTTTCCGTTTTTTGTTTTTTTTTGTTTTTTTTCAAATGAATTTAAAAGCCTGGAAAGCACAAGTCTCTGCGAAAGTCCTTAATTTTTCCGAACTCGAGGCGAGCGAATGTTTTATCGCTTCTTCACATGTGTTTATTTCTCTCCATTCTTTTATTACTACTATTTATTATTACTTTATTGTTGTTCGCTGTTTCTACCCTGGAAAAAATTTTACCTGTTGCAAAGTAAATGTCGTCCTGTTCCTGCGTTGTTTTCTGCGCAGGAATCCGTCATCAAAATCAGCAGGGGCGTGGTTGCCAAAACCGCTCGAATTCACTGAAAGAAGTTTGTTGGGTCATTTAGCCACTTAATAGAAGCAGGCGTCAGAATTCACATGTTTGTTTAGACAGTAGTTCAATGATGTGTTATGAAGAAAACGGCGATTCAGGAAGAAAACAATTAGGAAATAAAAAACAAAACAAACCCGAATGGGCCTGTTGCCCAAAAACAGACGAGGAAAAGTGTCATTTGGCACGTTTTGTATTTCCATCGGTTGTATGAAACACTGATGTCGGGGTGTAAGATTGGAGCCGTGACGGACTAAGAGGCATGACACCCAACATCTGTGTCCGGGACAAAACGCCCCTCTGCCCCGGAGCTAAAGCACCAACAGCCAGGCTGTCATGGCACAATGAGACGGGAGGAAAACAAATCAGCGATCTCTTCATAATGCACTTTTAGATCCGCAGGAAAGAGAAAATATCGGTTGAATTACGCCGATGTAAATGTTTATGGATTAAAGCGTCCAGCTTCGACAACATTGCATTGTTTTTTTGTTTTTTTTTTTAAAAAAAAGGAAAACATCTGTGTGCACGGGCTGTGTTGTGGCTGGAATCTTTTAACTTTGCCTCTTTCCAATTTCCAGTGGTCACTTTCATTTTTTTTTTTTTTTACTGAGGAAGAAACACAGTGAAGAGGGAAGAGAAAGCGTCAATTCGGGCCTTTCGACGCGCAACACGCGCCAGAAAACTGAAAAAAAAACACAAACTTTAAAGGCCTTTTAAACTTAAAACCTTAACATGGTAGAGAGAGGTGTTTTTTGTTTTAGGAAAGCAGGAGAGAAAACTCACAAGTGTTGGAGCGACAGCACTCCCCGTCAAGCTGCGGCGGACAGTGAAAGTAGAACATCTCGGCGCGTCTCCGAACCTGGAAGAGAGACAAAAGTTTCAGCTCGACGCCTCGACTTGGCTGCACGGCCACTGCCGCGCCACTCAGACGAGTTCGGGGAGGGGAAACCGATATTTGAACACAGGAAATCGTCCTGATGCACGCGCACTTAAAGTTGAGAGAGAAAGAGAGAGAGAGAGAGAGAGAGAGAGAGGGAGAGAGAACATCGTACCTGCAGCGAGGATGCTGATGTGAGTGACTTCCCGCTCTGGAGAGAGGAAGCTGCTGCACATCCCCTGACTCTCTGACTCCGTCTGTCTGGGAGTGTCCACATCTCTCTCTCTCTCTCTCTCTCTCTCTCTCTCTCTCTCTCTTTCTCTCTGTGTGTCTCCGTCTCTCTCCTTCACACACACACACACACACACACACAGCAGGGGTTGGGGGTGAGAGAGACAAAGCCGTGGTAATCAGATTAGGACCAATTAGCCGTGAGATTCTGCGACACTCGCTGAAAGCCTTAACACTGTGTAGACAGTTATACAGTTATAGAGACATCTGGACACCCCCAGAGAGCGAGAGAGAGAGAGAGAGAGGTGTGTGTGTGTCTGTGTGTGTGTGTGTGTGTGTCAGAGACAGACAGACAGACAGAGAGAGAGAGAGAGAGGGAGAGAGAGAGAGAGAGAGAGAGAGAGAGAGAGAGAGGCAGAGGGGAGATATGCCCAAGGTGGCAAACGGCAGCTCTTCTCCGGTGCCAAAAATTTCATCACAAGCGATTGTTATTCCAGACTCAGCCATATTCCCAAACCATCAACATGCACACGTACCCGCTGCACTTCTTATTTGGTTCTTTCATATATTAAAAAAAGGAGGATGACTACTTTCGGGTTTGAGATTGACTGTCGGGCGGCTTAATTGCTCGTCGGGGTGTGTTAGGGGGTCCACTTTACAAGGGGTTGCGCATGTTGAACACTCACAAGGCCAAATTTTTGATTTTGTTCACAGCAAGGGGTCCCGCGATTTATTTCGCTTCCTCAGATAAATGATGTGCTGCGGGACCCTTTCAATTAGTTTTAAAGCGCATCTGGGACGCCAGAGCGCAGACGCCACGCGTCTCTGAGGTGGAGGCAAAATGAGGCTTCGAGAAGCAGCTGAAATTTAGAAGAGGAGTGCGGGATTGGACTAAACCACATAAAGTGCAGAAAATCCCTTCTAATGGCACGTAATTGGTTCTGTAATATCATTACAGGCGGATAATGGCCAGTTACAGGGCCCCGCGCTATTAAGGGTTTCCCTGGCGTGCAGCGTTTATGTTATTAAAGGGGGAATATAATGATATTTTAGTTATTAAATGCGCGTAATTAATTTATGCACTGCTGAAAATAAAGTTGTTATTATGACCTCGGTGAGGTGCGTGGAGAAAATTGAAATCAAATAACGGTTGATAACTTTATTCCAATATTTGTTCTAGACAACTCTGACAAGAGTGCGGGCCTGCAGAGCTTCTCGTCAGCTGCTTACATGGATAAGCAAAATTACACTCATCTCCCTCACTTAGAATCACTTTGACAAGCAAAATTTCAAACTGTTTCAATCCATTGTTCCTAATGTTTACACTTGGAGTCGTCCCAAATGATTACATTTTGATACATCACATTCTATAACAATGTCCTAACTTAGCACAAGATTTGTGTTTACACACTAATTATCTAATTTAAAATTAGTTTGTTTTTAGATTGCGTTGGATTAATTCAACAAGACTTCTCTAACTCTTCTGTGAAGGGGACATTTTAAATAAGCAGAATGGAAAAATAACAAATATTCGTAGAGTTTACTGCATAAAATGTGAAAAAAAAGACATTGCATTCTGAATTTTTTATAAAACATGACAGTGAAGAAAAAAATGTGCTTTTGTACAATTAATTTACAGGAGGTAGGTAGGTCATTTCAATATCATTTCATTACACACGAATGCAGAATAATTGCATAATTTAAGAAGTCAGCTTTTCAAGTATCCACCAAAACATATGGTGACTCAGTTATATTTACTAAATGACACACGACTCCCATATTATACAGGAGAATACTACAAAATCAGACACAAATGAAACTGTTTTGGTTCACACTTTGAAAGCAAGCATGTTCTTGTAAATTGGTGGACAAAACTTGACCTTCAAGTAAATACAGAATGCATTCAAATATAATCAAGCAATAATGACCTGACGAGAGAAGTCTTTGAGAAAAAAGCTTTTACAAAACCTTTACCTTCAATGCATCAAGTAACTGATGTGTGAGTGTAATCCTAGAGGTTTATCAGCTCAGGAAGTAGTCCAACATACAATAAAATGGTACAATATGGGCCTTCCATAACTCTAACAACAATGAGTGTGACCATTGTTCAACTGCCAATTTCAATTTGACAGAAAACTACAAAACAACATAAAAATACAGTACATGTTCAGAGGCTTGAAGTTTATAAATTAACAGTTTACAAGTACTGCATATGCGTCACATTTCAATCCGTGTTTCATTCAACGGAAGTGCTCTTTTAGTCTCCAGATGCCCTCCTGCCCTGAAGTCCTATGGAATTCACAGACGCTCCTGAGCAGCTCCCTGAAGACAGGAGCTTGTTGTTGGGTCAATCTCGGTTTGAAATAATCCAGCACTTCCTGCGTTGTGGCCTGTCCGTCCACACAGGCCTGAAAGGCCACAAAGTTGCGCAAATCCACCAACAGTTCGTCGTGCTCGGTGGGTGGGGCTGGGGAGGAACTCGTACCTGGAGCTCCAGACTGGTCCTCCTCTTCCTCTGCTTCTTCTCTTTGGCGGGAGGACTGGCTGAGGTAATTACGCTCTCTCATCTTGGCCAGCAGATTGTTGGAGGAGAGTGGAGCAGAGTCTGACTCACTCACTAGCCCCTCCCCACTGAAATGACTTCTCGAACCAGGCTTCTTTGACAAAGATTTATTTATAATAGCAGCATCCTAAAGGGAGAATAAACCCACAACATGGCATCACGAATAAAAAATAATTGCAAATGTGCTGCATTTCATTTGCTCGCAACTCTTCTGTTACCTTGCATTTGCTTGGAGTGGGGACATTTTGCACAGAGGGTGAAACCAGGACGGAGTTCTTCTTTTGTCCGAACCGTTTTCTGAGAGATTAAACAAGGTAAAAATGAAATGAAAAGATGTAGCTAAAGAAGAGATCAGCTAAATAACAGTGTGTGAGTGGGGGGCTGTGTACCTTGCAGGTGGAGGGCGGGGTGTGTTATAGGGCAGCCTGCACTGCTGGCGAGATAACTTAAGGGCCTTCAGGGCATCTTTGGCCACCCTGTTGGCTTCTGCCTCCACAAGAACATAGTCAGGGTTGGAGGACTCCATAATGCTGTCATGCTGCATTACACTGTGGATACCTAAAGAAGACCAATGGCGACAAGTTACAAAAGGAGTCCATAAAAGCATTGTATTTAACTAAACAAAATGGGGTTTGTGTGCACAAATCCTACCAGATTTCTTGAAGAGTTTTGCCAGGACATAATCATCTGATTTCTTCTGGCCATCTGTCTCAGGGTCTTCTTTCTTAAATGTCCTTTTCTTCACCAAGTGAGAGATGCGGTGGCCTTCAAAGCGAGCATCCTGGGAATGTTTGCGTCTCTTGCGTTTGTGTTTATTCGAGTTAGCTGATTCACAGTGCTTCCTCTTTTCCCTGTGTTTGTGTGGGCTTGTCAGTGTCGAGTCTTTGTCTATACACTGGTGAGAGCTGGGTGAGTTTGAGCTTTGGACTGATGGTTTGGCTGAATCCCAGTCTTTATTATTTTGTCCTTTATGCAGTGTATCTACGCCATCTTGGTGGGTGCTTTGACAATCTGACAAGACATTATGATTACCCTGAGAGTTTGCGCTGCTCTGAGACATTTTTCCACCTCTTAACGCAGGAATGTTTGTTGAGGAGTGTCTGCTGTCTGCACCAGTCTTATTATGGTTTGCTGTGTGTTTATATTCACGAATCCCATGGCTTCGTGTGCACGATGACCCTGGCCTTTCAGGTTTCTTCGGTGTCTGGACATCAGAACCCGTACCTGTGCAATAATTAAAAACAAACATGTGAATTAATCCTTTCAAACTGTTAATGTTTTGTTAATTTGAACAAAGTGGACAACTGCTGACCTGCAAATATGGCACTGGTCTCTGTTCCCTGACCTCCATCAGGGTCAGACAGGGTGAACAGCTCATAGATGTCATTAGACTTGAAGAACCGTCTTTGTTTGGGATCTTTCAGAACCCGATTGGTAAGAAACTGTTTGAAAATTTGCCTAATTCACAACAGATAAAACAGAATTAGATACGTGTGTGTGTGTGTGTAACTCACTATTTTAGCCCAGTGGGCAACTTTTATCCTCTGTCATCACAGAGTAATTTGGCTGATGGATGAGAAAATTAGTTAACCGCACTATTGTCGGTACCAAAATAGAATCCCAGCAGTTCTTTTGTCTGGCTTTTTTTTAAGGCACTTTACAGACCCAAACCAAACAGAGGAATCATTTAAAAGTCCTAGATTGGCCATTTAATAATGCAGGAAAGCGTTTCAATTACTGCGAACTGGGATAGTGCAAGTAGTAATACAACAGTGATGTAAGCAATTAGCCATGTTATTACCAACATTCATGAACATGTGAAGTCAAACTAAAATGCATTACTGGGTGAGAGAGAGAGAAAATGCTCCATCAAAAAGAGCTTTAAAAAAAGTCTGCACTCTCTTTTATCCTGTGTTGATTATCGTGTACATGGATGTGCTTATGGTCAAACATTAAAACACAAACACTGCATTCTGACCTGTGGTATATTTTCTCCTCAATGGTCCCTGCAGTCAGAAGTCTGTAGATCGTCACTTGCTGCGTCTGACCGATCCTCCATGCCCTCTCCCGTGCCTGTGAAGAGCAATATATTTTTGAAAAAAAAAATTTAACTAAATTAAACGAAACATACGTTTTTTTAAGGCTTATATAGATCATTTTTATGTTACAAATTTTACAAATATCTAAGTCTAATACATTTTCCTGAAAAATAGCTCACAAAATAAAAGTTTAATTTGAACTATGTGTGTATGAGTGCGTGCGTGCAGCTCTCCTAACCTGTGTGTCAGTGCTGGGGTTCCAGTCTGGGTCATAGATGATGACTCTGTTGGCTCCAGTTAGATTTACTCCGAGACCTCCTACTTTAGTGGTCAACAAGAAGATAAAAATGGATTTGTCCTATAAGAAAGAATGACAAGGCAAAAGAATACATGTCATTAATTCAAACAGTTTCAAACATCTTTTTATAATCACTGATGGTAGAATCATATCAGTACAATTCATTAGCAAATTGTAACTGACTAATAACTAATAGTAATTCATAATTTAATGTAATAAAGTTAATATCTGCTGTTAACTCAGGACATATTTACTATTAACCTCAAAAGAATCAAATATGTACTCTAAAGTGTGCTTTTGATTCCCCATGCTGAGAAGAAATCTGTGCTTTGAAAATGCCATAAAAACTGACCAGACTTTGCATGAGATACTGACACTTTGAATGCAAACATAGTAATAAGATTTGCAATACATTTGAAGAGAATCAGATTTCCTGACTTTATTAGCTATAACCTTGAATGATCTCCTCTCACGATACACACGACTGATGGAAACAATAAGGCACCCCCAGTTTGAATAACAGCTTGTCTTCAATTAGTGTTTCTAACTCAGGGTGTGCGGGGTCCACTGACGCATGTTGTCCCCTCAGGACGGGATTTTCATGCCAAACACTCAGAGCCATTAGGGATGCTTAATCCTTACCTTGTTGTAGTGAGCAATGAGAGGCTGCCGGGAAGCTATTGTGGTAGTGCCGTCCATTTTCAGGTACGAGTAGTTATTCTCTCTTACAAATACCTCAAAGATGTCCAACATCTGGAAAGGAGGGAGAAGACAAAGAGAGCAGAGAGACAGTGAGAAAAGGAACACTGAGGAAAGGAGGGACTGAGGTTTGGATTATCTCTAAAAGGATTAGAGCAGATTAATATTACATGGACAGAGATACTGACAGGGAGGGTCTCAGGTTCCCTCTGAGGTATAATCTCATTGGTATTGACTGCAACAGCTGTGGCCTCCCTCACATACACATACACTCTCTCGCCCTCTCACTCACTCACTCACATATGTGATTTTGCAAGCACAGCACAATATTGATAGAGAGAGATTTACAAATAATAACAATTAATTGGACAAGTGATTGGTAGGTTAATCAGGCAAACAGACCAACATGTTCCTAACCTGTCTAGACTGAGTGAAGAGCAGGACTCGGTGGCCCTGTTTGAACCAGAGACGCAGCAGTGACTCCACCACTATCAGCTTTCCTGAGCGTTTCCAAAAGCCAAAGTGTTCCTCCTCAGTGAGTTGGTCCTCTGGGATTCCCCTCAACATGCGGGGACCACCAGACAAAAGGTCCGGGTGGTTGCAGATCTTACGCAGGGCTATCAAACCTGAGAACACCTTCACGGATCGCAAAAAGAAAGACGGAAAAAAGTTCTTTTAAAATGTCTCATAAATACAGAATTGGCAACAGGTGAAAAGACTGTGATCAAAAGTTGGTGCATTTCACAGAGCTACACCTTTAAACAAATAAACATATTTACTTTAGTCTATTGGAATGAGTTACATAATTTATTTACGGACATTAATGGCTGTTTCTTGATGAAGGCCCAACGGTCACTGCATTAGTAATGGTGTTTAATGGACTGAGAGTGACCACTGCATTTCTCTACAAGAGTGTGTGTGTGTGCGTGCACGCAATCTGCTGTGGTCACCCCTGGCTCTCCAACCACGTCCATTTGGTCAGTGGTAATAAATGGTCGAGTCTCTCTATACTGGCTAATTTGAGAAGAACAATGGCACAGAATCTTTAAAGAGAGCTTCTTAAAGAAAAAAAATCAAGCTTTTGGGGGTTTAACGTACATTATATAGCAAAAATTTATTCCACTGATGCCACTTCAAGGTGTTGTTCTTTACATTTACATTGCATAGAAAATCACAAATGCCTGCAAACAAGAGAGGTGAATTTGCTGATATTCATCAGTTAACAAGCTGAATAATAAATAAGTAAAATCTTGTTCCTGGAAGTCTTCTCGCTGTCAGAAAATCCCTCCCTCCTTCCAATGCAGTGTGGGCCAATACACACACACACACACACACACATACACAGCCCAATTTAAAAATAAATAAATATATAAAACAAACAGTTAATGTGTTTTCGCTCTGATCATGAAATCTACCTGCATGTCCCCATTTAGTATCTGGTAGACCTCCTTGGAATTTAAGAAGCTCTGATACACCTGGCGTTGTTCCTCTGTTAATCTGCAAAACAGAACCTACACACAGACACACACACAAAGAATGTAGTGTAAGAGTGTGTAATGAGCATGCTTTGAAACCCTTTGATGAAGTGCAGTGTGTGAAGAGAAATTAGAGGGAAGCAATGTGTTTTTGGAGCCACTGCTGTCCTGAGGGACTGACTTAATGAGCTGAAGTGGACTGAGGAGTCAACCTGCATCAACTGGGAGGACAGACCAGGGACCGGCCACCATAATGAATACCTGCTCCTTTTACTTTTCTGGGACTTTATTAGCTGGTTTCACCTGACAAGGGCCATGTGCATTCATCAACTACTCCTTAGATGTGGCAAATGCAGTCCCATCCAATCCGATAAACACCTCCCCAGTTAAGAGATCAAGGTATGAGAAGCTGTTCAATACACAGGCAGAACAGGTTCAAGATCTTAAGAGTATGATGAATACCTGTTCATTTTTGTCAGGTAAGGAGAGGTTGGCCTTAACATCTGCCTTCATTCTTCTGAGCAGGTAAGGATTTATGGTGTCCCTCAGCACGGTTGCACACTTAAACGCAGTCTGGACCTGGAAAACAACAAACAACCTACTTAAAACCAAAACCAAAATTCAGTTTAGGCTGTCAAACAATCATATCAACACTTACACCTGTCAATGTGGAAGTTTCCCGAGGCATGATCAGCTGCCCTCTCCCATTGCCTCCCTCTGAGCAGTACAAGCCATTAAACATTGATCCTTGTTAGTCTCAAGGGACAAAGCCCTTGTCTTTCATCTACCATTATATACTACAGACCAACTCCATTGAAAAAAGGGAGGAGACCATGAAAAACACTTGGGCCCACCCCACTGCAAATGTGCTGCTACACCTCATCCGGCGTCAGTGCCAAAGGCCTGTTAGGTTTTTAAACATTAACTCACTGGGGGTCCAATGAGGCATCAAAGACACACTCTGCAAAGCTGGAGGGGACAATAACATGGTGGGATTTAGGGAGGTCATAGTGGACCAAACAAGGAGAGCAGCAGATGATCTAGTCATCTCCACACAAGCTGAGTGAATTCACATGGGAGCAGGGGGCAAAAATTTATGCTTCAGTAATGGATCCAACATCACATGATGTGGATGACCACATCCAGTTCCAACCTTCCCACGTCCATTTTTATATACATCTGTTTATACATACACATGGACATCAGCTGAGGGCCTGCTCTGCTGCTCTGAGAATTTCAAAAAGGATAAAGCAGCAGAGCTTAGCCCTCTCTGACCATTTAATAACATTAATAATTAGTAAAGGTTTTTATTATTGACAGCGGAAGAAGCATCAATGGCAAGCTTAAATAATTAAATCCATACAGTCAGTGGGTTATTAACGACAGAACACTAATGACAAAGGGATACAATTTAGCTCACTGGCTCTCCACTTTAGCCTCTCCCTCTTTCTCACACACAAGGGATGTAGAGAAGTTCCTTTGCATGGATCCACATTATCGTGCACTGCAGTTAATGGCTCTGTTGCTCACTATCCACTGCTTCTGACCTGCTTCCATTTAGCTCTCCAAAACTGTGCCTACATGCATGTGTGTGTTTGGCACTGACACTGCAGCACTTCATCGTTCATTCTATATGCTACATTTATAAGTTAATTTATAGGGTTATTATATTAATTACTTCATTATTTTAATTTCTTATTCTTTTCCAATTTTTAAAAATTACATTATTCTAACCTGAAATTAAACCATTAAAATTAAATAAAAATTGAAGGGTCAGTCCTTACACTTGATTTCTGCTTTGCACTTATCTTCTACAAATGTTACTGTACCCCTAGACTTCGTATTATAAAAAAAATGGCAGGGATTAAATTTTAGGAATTTAAACAATATCTGATTGTGCATGAATGTTGCAGTACCTGTACAGATGAAGCATTGCTATATCCTCCCATGGTGATTGGCACAGAAAATTGCTCCATGAACACAGGCAGTGTCCCCAGCTTGCCGGGGAAGATAAAGTCAAACAGAGACCATAGTTCCTTTAAATTGTTTTGCATGGGAGAGCCTGACAGGATGAACCTGTGGGGGGTGCGAAACTAAAAAAAGAACAAGACAAATGATGTCATTCTCTTTTTTTCTAAACATTGATGTGACGATCAAACACAATTGATAGTTTTGTGAAAACTAATGGAAGCAAATGGCTTCCTGTACAGTAGGAGGTATCTAGATAACCAACACAAATAAAAAAGTGTGGATTACTTTTTTAACTCTGCAAAGTTTCAATGTATTACTCTGAGAAAGTCAGTACGAGTGTACATGTTTCATGTGGTGTGAATAAATTAGCCTGTTACTGAGTTCTCCTTTAACAGTACCTGTTTGCAGGCAGTGGTAATTCCAGCATTGGGATTCCTGATCTTATGGCCCTCATCCAGTATAACATAGTGCCAATCCCAGCGCTGCAAGCTGTCTTGCATATTCCTCACAGCTGAATACGAAGTTATCAGAATACCATGACACGATGCTATCTCTGGAATAAGCTTTTCCTACAACATAGAAACAAAGCCACATTTATGAATACATTTTCTTAAATTAGTGCAGTTGTAAACATGGTTAGTTGAACATTGTAGTAGGCCACCTTCTTTAATGTGGTTTAAGGAAAGAGGGGAGAATGTTAGGAGAGACTGCTGCATAAAAAGACCTCTAGTGCCCCCCAGAGGAAAAAAAAACCCTGTAGAAAACTTTCTAACTGAATACAGAATATGAAAAATCCAACACTGACAAACAAAGTTACCTTGTTGCTAGTGAAAGATCCAGTTTCATGTAGAACAGCCACTCTAAAAGGAGGCCACCAAGTGTGAAACTCCTTTACCCACTGGTGCATGACAGTAGCCGGGCATACAATGACTGTCGGACCGAGACCGACATACCTGCAAACAAATACAGTACAAAAACATGTAAACCTGTAATTAACATGGGTAGCAGGGAAACTAAACTCATTATTTTTATAACAATTATAGACACTAAAGACGTTTTTCCTTTAAGTGAAAATGAAAATGTGCTTTATGCCTATTTAGAATGTGTGACACATTCAGGCAAGGAACTGAATGAAGCAGTGTCCAGGTACAATAAAACAACAAAGAGCTGTAGTTCCACTCCCTGTTTTCACCTTGCAAGTCACACTAATGGGCTGGCATGAGCCTTTGCCTGGTGGAAGCTATTGATACTTGGCCATAATTGAGTTTGCAAGCAATCAATTTGTGGGCGTCTATAGAAGACAGAGTATTGACCATCAGGGAAGCTTGTCCTTTTAAATGCATGAGTGTTATTTGTGCAGTAAAAGCAGATTATCACCACCACTTTTACTTCACATTTTCCTTGGTTGATCTGTTATCCCACACCTGCTCTATGGCACATGCATGAGACCAAAATTAATTTTAAGTGATCTTGAAGACACTCAATCTGCTCTAACACACACACTCTTAAACGAACACAGTCAAAGCACGTGTTTTCTCTGACGTCTGCAGTAAGAAAGTGAAGAGTCTGATAATTGAAACATGTTTAATAATTCAGATGAGCACTCTCAAGCAGAAATCCCCCTAATCAAATATTCATACCATACAGACACACAGTCTCTGGCCAGTTCTTTTGTGTATATATGTGTGCGTGTGTACCTGTAGTTGGATCCTCTGGTCCTTAGTTTACTGTAGCTCAGTCCAGCCAGGAAGCTGATGACCTGGATGGTTTTTCCCAGTCCCATTTCGTCTCCCAGGATGCCACCTGCCTGCTGACAGTGGAGTTCCCACATCCACCGCACACCTATCTGCTGGTACCTTACAATGTGATTAACACGTAGGCAAAAAGTTACAAACATCTGTGCATGGCAGCAGCTATGAATATTGATGTGCACACACGATAGGGTGGCCCAATTTCAGAATCTTATCAGAAAGATAAAGACAGTCAAAGAAAACACAAGCTATTGTGATGAGAGTCTTAGAGGACTCCTCAAATAATCTTTAATATTTACATTTTAGAAAAAAATTGCTTCTGGTAACATACACAAAATGCCAAATGCCATCACTTCTTAAACATTTGTAACTTTGTAGCTATTGTGATAATCCAATTATTAACATTGAACTTACTTAAAAAGTTTTTTCCAGAGGAAACCAGGCACTTTAAAGCCTTCATCAAATTCTTCATCACTGTCATCTGAAGGTTCCTCCCCTCTTTCTCTCTTCGCTTCCCTTTCTCGAAGACACTGTCGCTTCCATTTCCTAGTTAGAGAGTGAGTACATAAAAGCGTGGTTTAGCCCATCTACTGATCTATTGTTTCATCTTCTTATGAGGGTTCTAATACAACCATTCCTAACAATTTTTCATTCCAGTGTTTTATATTTTTTAATACATAAAAATTTACACAACGCGGTGAAATAAGATTTAAAAACTGAGATACTTAACTTAATCTTGTTTCATGTCGGATTTCTGCTTGTAAGTTATTAGCCCACTAATATACTAGAGACTTACTACCTACTAGAGACATGGCTACTTACATAACAACAATGCTGTCTGGAACTGGATATAGTCACAATGCTGTTTTATTATAACATAACAGTTTGTATTTTAGGAGCTCTAGAACTTTGTTTCCTCTTTAACCACTGTTACCTGCTGGTATGAACAGACATTTCTTCTTACCAAGGAACTAAACATATGTGCTGGTTTGCTGTGGGCTGCAGTTTTTTACAATGTGTTCCAAGTGCAACTTTTTGAACCTGATACAGGGAACGAGTTGGCACAAGAGTGCATCTTTGTCAGTGGTAGTTCTCTGATGTTGGTTCAGTGTCTTGGGCTTTAAACAATGCCAAACAAGGTTAGCAGGTATAGAAAATGAAATGGTTGGATATTCTATATGCACCACATGCACTTAGTGATTTATTTAAAGACTTGCCAACACAGGTGTATGGATAGCAAATGTTTTGAGTTGTGAGTATTTCCCTTGAGTGGTGAAACATTTACAGCAAAAAGCGAAATGTAAAGGAGAAGAGTTTTAATAGTGCAGGAGAGAGGGCAGTTAGAGGCACAGTCGTCGCGCAGCAAATGAAGATTGATACAGACAATTAGTAGTGCGAGTTCCCCAGAAAGGTGTGAGGTGGAGAGGATAAGAATCCATCTTCATTTGGGCCTGGTCCTGTCACCCTGCCACAAAACTGGTCCTTTAGCTAGGCCTAGGAGACCACAATCCCTAATTAAGTCAAGACTAAGCATTGGTTCAGTTAATTACACTTTTCTGCCCCCACTCCACCCCCCACCCAACTACAAATACTGCCTGCTCTAATAATATCATTCCTCAAGCTAGCCTCACCATCTATGCCGTGTCTATGGTGTTGAACTGACATTCAATCACTGCGGCGTAGAAAAGGACACATGCCAACACAATTTATTTGGCAGCTATAAATATGAAATCTCATTAGGGCTGCTCTTCCATTAATTTGAGCATTAGAGTGAGTGAGTGTATAAAAACATGTGCAGGAGGACAATTAGGCCAGTGTGAGAGCAGAGAGAAAAGGAGCAGGGAGTGAATTTGCTTAGTCAAGAAACAGCTGCCAATCTCATCTGGGATTAACTCTCCGCCTGCACTATGGAACCAGCAGAAACCGACTGCCTTTCGTACTAAAGGAAATAACAATAGCACATTTGCACCGCTGCCAGTGCAAATGTGATGCAAAGTTTAACGCTCAATCTGGTCTTTATTTGAGCATGTCATTTACCAGCATGGATGTAAAGACTTGCTGATGAAAACTTTTTTGGTGCCTTTGCATCCAAAAATAACTACAAAAATCTGGAAGCCAAAATAACCACCAATATGTATAAGTTTATAATAGCAAAAAGATGACCATCATACCTTATTCGCTGCTTGTAGTATTCCACATCTCCATCATCTTTGCATTTTTTCTCTTTGCCCATCTCCTCATCCTCTTCATCTGAACTCTCTGGACAGTATTCTTCCTCACTTTCCTCTTTTTTCTTTACTTCCTTTCTTCCTTTCACTTCAGTTTTTCTCTTGTATGGTTTAAAATCATACTCCTCTTCATCATCCACCCCAAAGCCTTCCTCCATGGCTTCCCGTTCCTCTTGGTCAGGATCTATGCATTCATCACTCTGCAGGTATTCTGACCCCTCGCTGTCTGTCTCCTCTCCCTCTATGCGCATCTTCCTTGGCTTAGGGAGCTGTGGTTCAGCCTTGGGCCGAGACTTGGGATGGGCCTTCAGAGCTGTTATCTGGAGCTTTCGCATGCGCTTCTTCATTTTTTTGTCCTTACTAGAGGAATTCACTCTTTTTGTTTTTCCACTGGACTGTTTATCTGGACCAAATCCAGAGCTCTTCTTTTTCTTCTTTAGAAGAGCGCCTCTCTTCCTTTCAGTGGCCAACTTGGCTTGGTCCACCAAGTACTGGTCAAAGGCTGAGTTTTCAGCAAGCATCACTTTTCGAGGCCCCTTCTTTACTTCCTTCTGCTGGATCCGTGTTCCAAAAGGAGTCATGTGTCCTTTACGGATAAGCTCCTCCCATTCAGTTTCCTGAGATGGCATGAGCATGCTGCCCAGTGTGGACGGCCCAGCGTCTACAACAACAACACACAAATCGAATAAACACAGGTTTAGATACAGGACTATAGTGCTTTGGTTTTATCAAATAGGTGACCTGGGGAGTCTTTTTTTTAACCACTACTACCACAGTTGATCATAGTTATGATTATGCATTTTTTAAACTCATGCATGCACAGGGGGTACAATGCGTGCATGCAGGTCTCAGTTTGTGATAAAGGAGGAAGGAAAAGCAATAAACATGTATGACAGCTGCACTTGATAAAGTATAGTGAAAAACACTAAATGCATACATAAGTGACTTTATTTATAAGAAAACGCTTCAGGGTACCTTTAGGTGTGTGGCTTGAGTGTATTTACATTTGTTTTTTGAGGCTTATAAACAACATGTTACTTGTAGTGAAGGTTAAAGGTTCAGTATGTATTATTTCAAGCAAAAATTAAATAGAATACTGAGATTTTTTTATTGGTGTATAATTCCCAAGAATTGTGTTACCTTAAAAAAAAAGCCTTTCATCCCTTTTCATGTTTAGAAACCCTATAGGGGACGGTGAGAAAGGGGTTGCAAAGTCCAACCAAACCACTAGATTCCAACTAAATTAGGAGCGGTCAAAATGCAGCACATGGCCAACTGGTGAACATCAGAAACATTTTAGGTGGCCCCTGAATGTGATATTAAAATCTTTCTATTTGAATATCATTTCCTTTAACAATACACTTTTATAACTGACAGCATTCTACATGAGACTCAGCAACTGTACTGAACCTTGTGTTTTCTAGGTTAATGGCAGAATTAGTGGCCATTACATTGAGATGAAATGCAGAAGCCAGCACAGAAAAAAATGAGCTTTCAGGAAGAAGTGGTGAAGACTTACTTCATCTGACCATTAAAGACAGAGAAAGCGATCAACTGTCTCTGCAAATAGGTGAATTAAGTGCTCAAAAATGTTGTTTTTTTTCATTTGAAGACCAATCACAAATCCCACAACATGTCCATGGGGTTTTCTTTGAAGCTCTCCATATGCTGACTCCCTAAATTGGCACTTAGGGGGCACTCACACTTGGCTCGGTTGCTTTGTACTACGCAAAAGCACGATTGCCCCCTCCCCAGTCACCTCATGGCCTGCACTCACGTTGTTCTGTGCCCAACTGGGCCTGAGCATGGTTATGTCATTACCAAGTTGTGTACCTCATGCTCATGCATGAGCAATCGTATCGTACTGAAGCACAACTCTTCCAAACATGCCAGAGCCAAGAAAGCGTAACGTGAGTTTGGAACACAGTACTCATGCTAGTCAAACAAACTTGATTTTGTGTGACTGGCATGCATGGTGCAGAAGGCCTGGTGTAGAAGGCCTGGTGTGAGTGCCACCATAGACATCCAAAACTTTGAGAAGTCTTACACTGAATCCTATCAACTAGACCTTTAAATCAGCTCTTACATACAGCAGAAGACACCTGTAACACTCCTAAAGCACTGCTTATGGGCTGCAACACATGTGACACAAACGGCGATATCGCAGAAACTTAGGTCGCATTTGCACCAGCCTTTTTAAGTCTAGTTGAACTGAACCCTGGACATTTACTCCCCTGGTATTGTTCATTTGAGTTAGTTTGAACACAGTTTGAGACTTCAACTGTGTTAAAGTAAAGAAGCTGTGTCAACAATACATAAAAAATATGTGAAAATAACCATGCTCTATGATGTAGGCTGTAGTGGAAATTCGTTTTTACCCAATTAATCGTCTGACCAAAACAATGAAAGAAATTCTGTGTATAGTCCACTTAAGATTTGCTTTCGTGACATGTGTATTGCGTGTAACAGTGTATCAAATTTGCATCTGGTCCGCACCAAGGAAGCTAATTATTAGTTGTGAGCATGACCTAAAATAATAATTTTTCAGCTTAAGGAAGAACCAATGCAAGGTAACAAGAAAACAGACAAGGCACAACACTTTTTTATGACATAGGAAAATATGCTGTGGCCCTGGAAGAAATATCTTAAGAATATGACCTTAGGAACAGGACCACCATGTACAAACCAGAAAACCACATGTTTTTCTGATTCAGTGTAGTCAAAGTAGGCACTGACATTGCTCCATCTCTTAATTTAGTCTTTAGCTTGCTCACAACAGCTGTTGTCTTTCTCCCTATCACTGAGTTAAAGAGTAAATTTTTGGTTTATAGTAAAATTATCTTGGACCTTCATGTTTCAGTCTTCCAAGTTTACACTTGAGTTATTCCCCATTTTTATAGGGCCAGCACACTTTTCTGCATGTTGGTTGATGGAGATGGGGGCATTAGCACTGAAGCCCATCACAGTGCTTTGTGTTAATAGCTGAGTGGAGTTTGACATCAATTAAATGAAAAGGAAACGCAGGTTAAAATGAAAACATCTCACCTTCCTCTCCATCATCTTCTGCCAGAAGTTCAGCTTCTATCCGCTGGGTATCCTCTCCTCCAAGAATGGCCTGAAGTCTTCTCTGTTTGGCTCTGACTTTCTTTAGTTGTTTCTCCTGAATAACAGGGAGTATGCACTATCATCATCATAGTCATTATCAAAATGATGTTACATATACAATCATATAAATATAATTAAATTAAAGGGGCTCTCATATTAATTTACTTTACCTTATTTTCTTTCTGCCGTTTGACAGATTCAATCTTCCTACTAATATCTTTGCTGGAGGCAGCATAAGGAGTCAGCTGCTCGATAATCCTATTAATTTGTTTCAGAGATGTAGTTATAGACCTAAAAGAGACATCAATATTAAACATGGCAATACAAGTTATGAAAACTCAGATTCAAGGATTTTCCAATAACAGTTCAGCGCAAATCAAATATGTTTCCAAGAGGAAAGCTGACACCATCTCAAGAATTCCTATTTATGCAGTTACTGTTCTTTACCTTACATCATCTAGAACTGACTGATATTCCTTTTCTGCCTCAGCTTTAGCAGCGGCCTGACTGGCCTCGTGGATCGCCTCATCCACTTGCAGCAGGACACCTCGCTCAAGGACATCCTGGTCATACACAGCAACACCAAGACCCTTAAGTTCATCAGCTCCAGAACTGGCAGATGCTGCTTGAATACGCAGTCGGTTGATCTGCAACAAGGCTCCAGACTTCTTACCACCTGTGCCGCATCACAGATGACAATACATGAACGCATGAATTGATGGTGTCTATGTATTCTCTGTTTTGATTTGATTGCTACATAGCTCACCACTATTTCCATCCTCAGGGCCAGTGTTTGCAGGATAGGCTCCAGTAGCCTCGGAGCCCTGACTGTTTTGGGGCAAAGAGCAAACTGCTGAGCCCCTTGTTGCACCATCATCTTCGGTCCCTCCTCGCGTGAGCGCAGCACTGGCTGGGCTGGAGAGAGAGGAGGACCCCTGGTCCTGTGACCCCTCTACAGGCATAGTGATGGAGCTGCAAGATGAATCAATCAAATAAACACTTCAGCCTCAAAAGCTCATGTCTCTTCTACGCCCAGCAAAAATAATAAATGGCATAACGTTATTACTATATTGAGGAAAAACTTCATGTCTTCTCAAACGCCAGAGTGTGTTAACAGTGAAATTACTGACAGCAAGAGGAAACATAAACACTTCACTTAAAGCTATCGTAATTTCCTGTGAGTAGATACGGGTAAAAGGAAGAAAACATCTCTAACCAAGAAAATGTATGACAAAAAGTGGCCAGCTGAACCGGTTTCTCTTAGCCTTCCATTGTTTACGTGGCCAGGCTAGCTTCATAAGCTAACAGCGAGCCGCAAAGCATTAAAATGTTCGGAGAACACCAGTACGTCTTAGATTCAACCATCAAATACAGACTGACACGAATGGTCACTCACGCTATGACGTTGCGATCTGTCTATGTGAAAGTTGGTACAATGACAGGAATTACTTACATGCCGCGCTGTTACACAACATCAGAAGCAGCGTTACGTCACGAGCTTCGTTGTTTCCGGTGCCGGTGAGCTCATGACTAATTAACTAGCGCCCTCTGCTGGTTCACAGCTGAAGGAGCTGTCCTCCCCCTAGATGGCGCCACTAAACAACTTATTGTTAAAAAAAAGACCCTTGGAGGAGTTAATTAAATCAAGCGCAGTACAGTGATAGGTGCTATGCTGGGACAGATTTTGACATGAAACACATTGTATCTGTATTTTGCATGATCAGTTTAGGAGACTTTTTAATGTATGCTGCAATTGGTGCAGTCCTGCCAGACTGCGCATAACACTATCCAGGAGTAAGACCAATGCCACTCCAAACCACAAAACGTGTATTCCTCTGCAAAATCAATTTATTTTTGATATAATTTAGTAAAAAAAGAGTTTGGGAAGCCTGCACTTCATGAATTTACAAATGTGAGCTGTGCCAAATACTTCTCATCTCATAGGAAGTTTATTTCCAGTGTCTTGTAACAATAAATCAAGAGCTTAATTAAAATATCCTTGATGTGTAGTGCCTGAGCAAAGGGCAGCAATCTTCACAAACAGTGTTATTTATCTAAACATAAACATCTATATCAGGACAGATATTGCTTGGCTCAGAAAGTGTAGGCAGATTGAGACACTAGTCTATTTATTTTACTTTTTAATTAAATGTGGGTCACCTTCGTTGGAACATTTCTGGAAACACTGGGGGATTTGAATTTAAACCCAAAACAAAGTGTGTCACAATAAGAAATAGGCAGTTACTCATACTTTAACGAGAAGACTTGCAATGTGCAGGGCTCCAATCGAGAATGGAGCAGACTCAGTGTTTTCTTTGTTGGTTTGAGTGTGGGAAGTTGACGAAGGAAGACTTTGTCAGGATATGTCAAATAAAGTATCAAGCTGCCAATGAATCACCTTGGGTGCTGGAAATAAAATGGCAAAAACAAAGTTGTGACTGTAAGGTTGAGCTGCAAAGAAAAATGGAAACCCTATTACACCTCTCCTCCAGCCATGTTTATTTAATGAGTACGTGCCAACTTTTATCACAGGGGAGGAGGAGATAGTATGGATGTGCAGCATATAGCCATGTTAAAAGTTAGATGACAGACCACATCAAGTTTACAGAAGTTAGTAAAAAGGCAATGCTGTCCAACTTAGCTTTATTTGCAGGCCTGCCTTCATGTGTGTGCATGAAAAAATGGGATGAACCCTTCTCCTTTGTATGCATGGGGCAACTAAATTTATAGCGTGTAGGAGGGTGCGAATCCCAGAGGGTGTGGGGGTGTGATGTCAACACTGCTGCTCTGTCCTGCTTTGCATTATGTCAGTATAACAAGAGGAGCAAGATCTACAGAGAAAATGTTGTCTGTTTAATTTATATGTGGGATGAGTTGCAAGACGTGTTCTATAAAGACTTTTTATGGTACTTGCTGAGTGTGTTGTGAAGTGAGGCAACACAAGATAGAATGTGGAGGGTGGCTATCATGGAGTGGGAGGTTGTGTTTCATCCATTATCTCCCCTTACTGTCCTCCTTGAATTGATAATGGTTGTTTTAGTTTGTATGGCCTTCATCAGCTGCATTGACAAATGTCTCAAGGATGAAATCATTTCATGTAGAATGTTATGAGATAAGAGGTGTTTTCTAACATTAATTGTGTAGGACAGCTTTTTTTTTTGTTTGTGTTTTTTACCTATCTTAAATGATTCTTTTTAGATTTTACCCAAAACATAACTTGTCTCATTACTGCAGTACAGTATGGTTAAACGGTAAGGAAGTTTATGATTTAATGGCTCTGTTAGGGCTCATGGGGCTGTAATATATGCTTGATAAAAATCTGTGAAATTAGACATGTACATGCAATTCAGTAGTTGGAGTAGCTGTCGTGAATTTGATGTTTTTCTGGCTCTGAACTCCTCAAAATTCCACTACTGAAGGGCATTTTGTTTCCCTCACACTTCATTTCTCATGTGAAAAGGTCTCACTGAAACTGTTTTCTTTCCAAGGAAGACAAAGCATACATTTGGAGGCAAAACTGCTGTGTAAAAGCATGAATTTGTAGAAAATAGGTAAATAACATGGAGGCGTATTGCATTCCCTTGAAAGAAAAGGTTCTATTTTTCTGGATTTCCAAGATAATAATTGAATGAATTTCTGACTCCTTTTTTTTTTTTTATCTCAGAAATTCAGAAAAACAGAGCTACCCTTACTGATCTGACCACCTAAGCACATCATCTACACTAATGCTAGTGCTGCTCTTCCAGGAGTATCTCCCAATGTCTTAAAGTCAAGCCAAAATAAAACTGGATCAAACTAAACAGGCGCATGGACAGGCTTGATCCAGTGAAATCAAGCTCTGTTTTTATGAATTTCCGAGATGAAAAAGTCAGAAATTCAGAAAAACGGAGCCGAAAAAAATGTTTTCAAGTGAATGCAATACGCTTGGATACAATAGGTAACAAAAAAAGAGAACAAAAAAGAAACAGTTAATCAAGAGAAAAAAAGAAATACATAAGGAAAATATGTTGATAAATAATAACTTTTTCAGTTATTTTTTAAGTATGAGAATTTGAAGATGTCCCCCCGGGCTCTGAAAAATGCTAATGGGCATTTTACTAACATTGTCTAACTCTTCATAATGTGCAACTATTGATTATTTTAAGATTTGCAGATAACATCCTGGTGAAATCATTTGTTAACTGCAGCCAAAATACCATTATTTTATTAGAATGGTATAAGAATTTATTATGAATTCAATTTCCCTTTCCTAATTAAAACCTTATGCACCTCATTCAGTATCTCCTATATCAGTGCTCATACACACGCTGAGAGTGTAAGTCTGAAATATTGTGTAGCTCAGAAGAACACGGTTCTTGTTTTCGGGTTGAGTGAGTGCCAGAAGATCTAACTGGGAAGCTACAAGAACCGTGATGTGTTCTTAAGCCACAGACTGTGGAGAAATCAATATGAGTAAAGCATCATTACATCTGTTAATGTATATTGTTCTTTACACATGTTTTGGCCATTTTGACAGTGCTAATGTCTCTCAAGTGTTATGCAGTTTGTATATATGTCTGATAGTGATTACAGGGGTGAGTTATGGGTTCTCATGTGGTTGCATCAGACCTCCATCTGCTTGTGATTTCACTCATCAGCAGGTGTGCATTTATGTGGGCACACAACTACATGACAACTGTGCACTACTGTGCTTTTACAGCTATGTCGACAACAATTAGCTTTGCATGTTGGTTTTAATCATTATCTCCTCAGTAAGTGATGTCGTCTGCATGCACATCAAACGCATTTTCAAAACTGTGCACATTACAGGAGCTACCAAAAGGATGTGTATTTAACAGACCTCGGACACAGATGGAACCAACCACACCAGAAAGACTCAGGACAGGGCCCGTGAGGAAAAGTGACATGTCGTGTGAAAATGCCAGAGTTGCAATGTGAGTTCTGTTTTAATGTGTGTGTATGTGTGTGTGAGAGGTAGCTTGGGTATGCACGGCTGTGATGAATTTAATCTTTTCTCAGATGTGGCTTGAGTGTGGCCTGAAACACAAGCTGACTCAAGCAGATAGAACGCAGTTCGACAGATGTGGTGACTTTTGGTGTTGGTTCACAAATTCTTAAAACATACAGTACGTACACAGTTGCCAAGCCGACGATGGATTTACTCTGAGTAGGTGTCCCCTGTAAAAACAGCAGTTCATCTGTGAGGTCT
This sequence comes from Mola mola, assembly GCA_001698575.1. Lineage (NCBI taxonomy): Eukaryota > Metazoa > Chordata > Actinopteri > Tetraodontiformes > Molidae > Mola > Mola mola. The sequence goes on from KV751325.1 coordinate 12,460,691, forward strand.
TGAAGACAGTGCGGCTGCATGGGAGAGGAGATCAATGGACATTTAGTTAACCGGAATCTTACGGTTTAATCTCATATATAGTGGTATAAACTGAGCTGTGACTATCTTGCCACCTTTTTCTCAGCTTTAATAATTCCAGGTTACAGTTACCATCTCAAAGTGTTTGTACGTTTGTAATCAAAACAACAAACCAGAACCAGAACACATCCCAAAGTTCGTATCTGAATGTGTAATCCCAATCAGTGAAATTCAGAATCTTTGTCCTCCCCTCGTTAAACACCACACCGCACTTCTCGACAGGCCTCTTTCTTTCATTCTTTCATTTTCACCCCAGCCTTCTGTGCATTTGTGCGTGTTTGCGAACAAAATAACTCAAAGAATACTGTGTGGATGATTACAAAATTTTACAGGGGGTTAGAGAGTCAAGATCTCAAGCCAGTTGAGATGTTTGTACCATTAGTGCAACAACTGACAGAATGACGGAGCAACAAGAATTGCTGCTGAAGCACAGAAATGGGGCCTATTTGATGCTTTGTGTAATTAAATCTGATATCTTGATTCTCAGAAAGAATAATGAATCCAGCACCCAAGTGCTCATTTATTCACTGTCACAACTTTAATGTGTCCAAATGTCAAATGCAGTAGTGCTCAGTTTGTCTGATTTTTCACTGTGAGCAGTCAAGGTTAGATTCTTCACATGTCTCCGTTGCCAAAGCCCCGTGGTGCTGGATAGGTCTGATAACTGCATGTTTTACAGCTACATAGGACATCTGAACAGCTCTATTTCTTGTGTGTTTGTTCTCCGGCTAATGAGAAACATGTGTACCACCATCAGTGGTACAACTTTAAACGGTGGAGCCCTGCACACTAGAGACCTCTCCCACTGAGCAATTAGCTTCATGCTCACAGCGGCGTTGGTGTGCTTAGCCTTAGCCAATTGCTGTAGTCGTAAAGTTCATAAGGGGACAAATAGGAATGCTGAAAGATAAGCGTACAATATGTATTGTGAGCCTTTCCGGAAAATCGTTGAAAAGATTATGATTTATTCTATTTTCATATCACTTAAATGTTGGGAAATGAAGGTTAAAGTTAAAAGGATCAGTGAGTCAGACAAAGCTGGGCACCAAAGGTTCAAGTGAAGACGCTGTCTTCCTGCTGGTGTATAGAGAAATCCTCTGAATGTTCTGGGAACAGGAAGCTGCTCAACACTGGGCTGTCTCATCATATTTCAAAGGGTTTCATAAAATCAAATCTCATTAACCCAAAGATGACAAGGAGATCATTTAACAGCAGATGTATGTTTAAAAATATACATATGGTTGTTATTATTTTACTTTACATTCTTGTCAAAACCCTTGTGTTTCATCAACAACCAAAAACTGTCTGTAAATATCCCTTCTTAGGCTATTGCTGACAAATAGACGGACGGGCCAACAGTTTTTGGAAATGTCTGATGTCATGCCATTGTCAGCCTAAAAGAAGCTGTTTTGTAAGATGGTCTGTGGCCCGCACTATTTCTGTGCCGAATAAAAACAATTCATTGAAAAGAGGCAGGGTGCTTTGTGTCTCTCAGGATCTTGGCTTCAAGGGATCCCTTTGTCCATCACTCGCTCTGTCTGCCTCTCTGTCTCTCTGTCGCACAGCTGATTTACTCCAGGGGTGTGGAGTGTAGCAAGCAGACCACAGGCTGCTCGGGTGGCTTCTAGTTTGTCAGTGTTCTGAGTGGTTGATTTACTCCAGAGTATGATCACAAGCTGCTGAGCTTTGGCAGGGTGCCCCATCATGGCCTGGATTTGAGAACAGGCCCTCCCATCTGCTCTGGGGTTATAAATTAACCAAAAGCTTTATTAGCTTTGCCCTTACGCCGTACTTACTCTTTATTCCCACCGAAATGGCTCCTGTCCTCACTCAGCGTGATTAGAAGCACACCTCACGCCACATAGCCTGGAGCGTAGAGACCTGCAGGAAATGCAGCGGTGGCTTTCAGAAGGTAACAGGTAAACCTCAGTGTCCTGAAACGCACATAAAAACTGTCACTCTTCCCATTTGCAGAATGCTGCCTGTTGCTGTGTTCTTTTTATTAAAACTCTAACTCATGGCTAACTATACATGAGTAACCCCCTTTTTAATGTGCTGTTGGAGAAAGCTGAAGCAAAACGCATGAATGACATTATCTGATCTATTCAATGGACCAAATGAAATATGCTGGCGTCTTCTGAGACCCGGTTTTAATTACAGGCTCAGAAGTATTTCCAGCTGCACAAAGACATCATGTTTGGAAGGCAATGGCCAGCCATATAAAATAAGCCAGTGCAGTAGAGGAATTTTTGAAGTGCTACTCCAAATCCAAATGTACATCAAGTCCCAGCACAGCGGTGACTCATCTGGATTGCTAAAGCGTATACTGTGTCACGGTTTTTTAAATTGTTCTCTCTGGCTGCATGTTCTCATTTATAGACAGAGACTTGGCAGATCGACTGCACACCAGGTTCACATTGCAAATGTTTTGAGGCCCATCAATATGTAATGAAAGTACATCAGATTAGCTGGGTAAGCACAGTTCTCTCTGTCAGCACTGTGTAGAACTGTTTTTGACCATCATGTGACCCTTTTTTGTAGAGCTCATCTATTGCCAGGATTCTACCACTGCAGATTTATGTTTACGCAGCAAAGACATATCCTGATAAATGATGAGTATTTCTTGGAACGTGAAAGACCAGCTCTGAAATAGATAAAGTGCCATGCACGAGAGCCAAGATTCTATTAGCCTGTACGCAACCCATTCTGATATCAGCTCTAAGCCAAAGAATCAGCCAAGGAGTCATGTCAGTGTGGAAAAATGAATGTTTTCTGTGTATTACGGGTCAGCAGGGAGCCTTTAGACCAGCACCAGAGAAATCAAATAAAACAGTACTATAAAATATCTCCAATTCCTCTCCATCTTATTGTGTTTGTCTGTGTAGTCCTTCTTCCACCGCATCCTCTGTAGAAACACTTACAAACAAAGGATATGGAAATTACAGTTCCCTGCCAACCATGCCCTCCTTCCTCTTCATGTCCACCACCGTGCTAACTTCCTGACTCGCCCCACCCCTGCTTCCCGTATCAGCGATCGCTAATTGAATAGTTTGCTCACTTTTTTCTAAACTGAGTTATTGTTCAAACACCGTTCAAACACGGTCTTAATGCATCACATTTAATGACGCTGTATGTTCTGCTCTGATTCTGACTGCCATGAGATCGGTAATGGCCTCAGTCCGCTGTGCGGACAAGCAATGTTTATGAGGATAACAACTCTGCAGGCACCTCTCAACAACGTCACACCAATGGTTTCTTGTACAAACACAAGAGTGATATCACCCTTCTCATTCACTGAAAGAATAAGCAACTATAACCAAAATCTTGAACTATTTTCACCTGACTATGATGCTCTGTCAGCAGGGTATTACTGTAATATAAATCAGTTTTATTGCTCAGCATAAGACAAGTATGAGGCTTTTGTTTTTATTGTTGTGTAAGGATTTATTATTTTCCCTCCCGTAAGGTTGATGATGTTTTTAAGTTCTATTCTCTCATTATTTACTTCATTTTTGCGAGTGTTGAACTTTCTCATGTCAAATTTCATCCTTTGTCTAAGTTTAGAAGCAAATTTTGAAGTTCATGCCATTTTTATTGTCCCTTCTCAGCAAAGGTTATTGCGCTTCCTGTGTCAGGGCATTTTTTTTATTGTACAGAACAAGCTTTGCCTCGCTCTGTAACCTCCTGGGGCGCCCATGGTCTTGATTAATGATGGAAGTCTTGTTATTTTGCCACATGGGTTCCGTTCAGACTGGATATGTTGGGGGAACTCCTGGCTGAAGAAAGTGACATGTGGGGGTGAGGAAAAACAGGGTAACCTGGACCAACTGAAGCATTTGTCACACTGTGTAAACAAAGTGATTCTTGGAAGAAGCCTGACAGATTTTAAAATAGCGCTGTACAGTATTTGATGGGGTTGACCGCTACATTTCCAATAATGCCCTTGTCCTCTGATATAATACTCATAACTAAAGGCAATTTTGTCATATAGTCACAGAGTATTTTCTTTGTCAATGTAACACATTCATTTATCAGTTGTGGTGGAAATGTGGATGACACAGAGTGATGTACTGTACAGGTATTTAAACAGTAAAATGTAGCTGCTGTAGGAAAGTGGTAATTTGATTTTTAAGGAGAAAAAAAATGTTACACTGTCGGTGACATTGAGAAGAGGATATGTTCCGTGCATTTTCATTCGACTTTGTCAGCATATTTCAATAGAAATAGCCGTTCTAAGGTCGTTCCAGCGTTTCCGTGGGCCGTATAGCATAATCAGGTGCAAACAAAAGACTTCCACAGGAAGAAACTGAGGGGATCATGGTCATGACACTTCACCTCAACGAGTGAAGCCAAGAACCAAAATAGCTTAACACATTAACACCAAATATGTGGATATTGGCAGTTACGGTCTTAAAAGCTAAGTTTTCATCCAGAAATGCTGATGCAAAGTTATTATAATTCTGTATGTGCTTAGAATTTAATCATTTTTACATGGGAATTGCAATCATCTTCCTTATCAACATCATTTTAAATGATGGTGAACAGCAAGTTTGTACATTAACTAAAATGTCATAGAACACTACCAATCTAACAATGTGTGGATTATACTAAATTCCATTTGTGACTTTTGGACAGTTTATGGGCTATTTTTTTTTCATTTTTCATGTTTCATTTAAACATTTTATGACGCATACATAAGACTTGCAGCCGACACTAAGAGTATAAAGATGATTCTTGCTTCCAACATACCACTTTTGTTTAAAGAGCTACAAAGTGAAAAAAGATCTTAAAAAGACAGCCAGAGTCAGAGGTGCTGCCAGTAGAAATGAAGCATTTGGGGGAAAAAATATACCAGATTTTTTTTTCTCTTTTTCCTCTGGAACTAATGTTAATGCCATCAGCAATGAATCTGTCTTCAGAGAGGTACAGTTGTTGAATCCGTGGTTTAACAGCTCCCTTATAGAAACATGTAACTCCATTTATTACCACTTGATACTTTTTACTCACAGTCGCAGTGAACTGTGACTGGGATCAGTTTTAATGCCATGCCATGCCTTGCTTCCCATGGAGATGTGTTTGACCGACAATTACAAAAAAAAAGCAGCTGATTTAACATCACCAGCATCTGTTGTTTGAAAGGTAAATATTTTTAGTAAAGCTGACTTCTTTTTGGCTCCCACAGCCATGAAACACAGATGTTTCTTTCGCTTCTTTTACTTTACGTCTTGCTCACGTCCAGTGTGATCAACCATGTCTTTCTCGTTCTGATTTTCAATTAATAAGCGAAAGTTGATTTAATTTTCCATGAAAGATGGTGCGGTCATGTGTCACTTTGTGATGGAGTTAGCACACATGAGTGTCCAATCCTCTTGGTGTTTATGAAGAGAATTTATGCTGATTCAGTGGCATGTCACATGCTTTGGCAATTTGACCTTAGGCTATCCATTTTGTGAGGAAAATCTTTAAATCATTCAGAGATTTTTTTTACCTATTTAATTGCATTCTGAAAGCTGGATATAAGCTTCCAACATCACCACTTAGCACAAAGAGTGGAACTGAGGGGAAACGGCTTGCCTGGTTCTGTCTTATCTATAATTTATGCTTAATCAGAAATGTGTGAAATTATTATTGTTTGTAAAGACTGACTTGTGACTTGGGCTGCACACTTAATTGAAATTTGATCAAAATCACAATACGCTTACTGCCTTGGCCTTCACAACACATTCTAGAGACTTTGTTTAGTGCAGATCCCTGCAGAAATTGCACCACAATTACCAATATGTGCCATGAAAATGTGAATGTTGATGCAAAAATGAGCACCCCCTGTTACATCACAAATCACATGCAATTAGTATCACTAGTATCTGTCCAAATAGTCACAAATAGATTTTTTTTTTTTGACTGCTTTGAATATCAGGATGATGATGTGCTGTAATCCCTGAGTTCGAAATGAGAACTTTCAACTGGCACCTATCTTCTAATGTGATATTCTATCCACTCAAGATGACTTGAAATTGCAATCAGAAGTCTAACATGTCCCCACTAATATCAACACTTAAACCCTTGCTTTAGGCTGTCTTTGTTCCAATGCAGGCCAACTGTTTCGCAGTGTTTACTCTCTCACAAATTGTCAAACTATCATTCCTTAATATTTTTGCCATTTTTTTTTAGGATGTAATTTCTGTATTACACTGCACATCAATTAGTCTTATATACATAGATCTGAAATCCATTAAAAAAACTGTCAAAATAAGCATGGGGAACTACCACTGTGCTTTAGCGTGAATCTTTCGTCATGTTGTCAGCAACATCTGGAAAGTCTTATTAGAAAGAAATGTGGCATACGACCACTACATGATTTGTCAAGTTAAAATATAGCATCACGAATTACAATACTACAATTTGTATATTCATAAAAACAGATAAGGATAATACAAGACAGTTTTTCTCCATTAATATCTCACTTCGCAGTATAGTAAGTCATTTTTAATAGTGCAAAAAAGCCACAAGAATCAATGTTATTTATGATGAGAAGAAATTTTCACACTTGGGCAGAACAACATCCTCCTCAAGCCCCGTTACTCAAGCAGGCAGTCCAATTTCCCGTGGCGATGTTGTTGACGCAGCTGGGGTCAGTCAAGTGCTGCTGTTAGAGGGGACCCCTCTCATTTGTCCTGCTGTTATCCACCAACAGCTTTTAAAGCCTTTTAAGCCTTTCTGTATTATCTTTCACGCCTACTGAAGGCCACACTCTGCCTTCCTGTCCTGCTTTCTCTCCCCCTCCACCTTTCTCTCCCTCGGGTTCCTCCTGCATCTCCCTCGCAGCTTCCCTTCATCGCCTCTTCTGTCCTTAAACTTAGAAGCATTTTGCTAAAATCAAGTGTCCGAGTTTTCAGAGCCCCTCTGAGAGGTTAAAGGTCAGTGTCCTGCATGGCTATTTCTCCCAGATGGGTTTGAGGTTCCTTAGACTAAACATCTAAATATCCTTTCATGCAGAAATGCAGTTTCTATCAGCCTCAAGGTACAAGTGGAATGTTTGTGTGTTCTTTTAACAAAGCTCCTCAGGCAAAATGCTGCGAAGATTGAATGTGGTGTCACGACACTTTTGACAAACCCTTTGTTCTGCACTTTAACCTTTATTGGTTCTTCTAAAAATCAGTTCAGGTGAGATGATGGAATTGGCCATACCACAGCCAATTGCGTTTTTAGAGCTGTGCCATACCACAGCTCTAAAAATGGCTTCCAAACCAAGCAATAAAATTTAGATTCAACGTACCCCAGTTTCCCTTGCTCTGATTTCATCAATCACACTTCAACACATCAGTCTAATTCAATTTAGCCAAAGTGGTGTACATTTGTGTCACTAGTCACCGCTCGTCTTAAGGTGACCACAATTTGTATTTGCTGTATCAGCATTAGTCGGCGTGACTAACCACCATCTCCAGGTGATGTCTTATTGGATTATGATCAGTGGCGGAGGGCTGCTGGTGATTCCTTTGGGTCCTTAAAATGTCGATACTGATAGCAACCTGTGTCTTTGACAAAGAAAAATAAACATCCTCACCACCACCCCCGCGGCCACATCTGACAACAGATCCTCTCTCCCTCCCGGAGCTAAAATAACAAATTCAGTATCTGCTTAAGCACATACCGTGCTTCCCCAGAGAGATCGTCTCGCTGGAGCAACGGTGAGTCCCACTCCTGCATTCTCTGTTAGTAAGTACAGATATCAAATATGAGGACTTGGCACCAAACAGCACATAAATAACAGAATGTTACCGGTGACATATATGTTACCAGCAAGTGATGTTTTATTCCTTGTGCCATGAAGATATGCATAGGTTGTAACATGCCTTTGTCATCCTGGAAAAAAAATATTGGCCCATAGCCACTCCTCTCCTCAAAGCAGAGACGATACAACAATGACTGAGCAGCTGTCTCAGCAATGAAATGTCAACCTGCATCTTTAAAAGAAGGACCTGAAGGATTTTAACAAAACTTGATATTTGATGGGGACTGAGCCAAAAAATACTTATTTTGGTGTGACTGAAGATAAAAGGATAAAGGGGCAGGTACAGGAATTTTGATTTAGAGAGATATTTTTGAACAGGAAAGCAGAGTGTGGCATTCAGTAGGCGTGAAAGATAATACAGAAATGCGGAAGAGGTTCAAAAGCTGTTGGCGGATAACAGCAGGACAAATAAGAGGGGTCCTCCAGTATTTAAGTTATGTAATGCAAATATCTTCCTCTTTTTCTCATAAATGTGAATAATTGTAAAGATTGCTAATCAGCAAGATGTTTTGATTGTATTTAATTGTTCCTGAAACAAACTCAGAACACAACAGAAACAGAAACACTCATATCTTTTCCCACAACAGCTTCTATTTTCATCAGTTTCAGACATGAAGTCTTTTTCAGACACAAGACCAAATAACTCATGTGCTGTCATTCAGAAACAACATTTTTGAACACTTTGCAATCTGTTCATTTCGAGAAGTAGACCAAACAGAGCCTATATGCAATCCAGTGAGTAACATCACTAATAAACTTTGCTGTTTGTGTGTCTGTAAACATTTACTCTAACCCCGGAGTACTCTTCTTTGGTGAAAGCATTTTAAATCATACAAGTCACGCAGAAAATCATCTTTTCCTTTGCCTATGCATAGAAAGTCATTTTGTTTGATAGAAACTTATTGTTTACACTTCAGTAACAGAAATGATGGTTGTATCTTACATAGTTTAAGATACGTTGGTGGCTCTGAAGGCAACGTCGGTCTGTCGGTCCCCTTCGGTCCAGACTGACATGTCTCACAATTACATGAAATGAAAATGAACTCCCAAAGAATACATCCTAATCAGATAGCTTTGGTGATCAGTGTTTGTTTCGTGCAATGCCACCATGTCGGTCATGCACTCACTGCAGGCCCAGATAGATGACATCACAGCCAGCACTTAGTTCTAAACACCAATCTGCCTGCAGCAGTGCAAAAATGGCATACTCTTCTTCTCCCGTTTAGTTCAATACTTGATATCCTAATTATTGCACATTCTTTTCCCTCTATCTGCAACAAACTCTGGAAAATAGCACCAGCCTGAGAAATCTGCTGACTTTCTGTAAGCCTTGTGGGAAATGTCATGCTTTACTGGAAATGAAGTGCTGGGAAAAAATTCATAACATTCTCAAGAAGTATTTTGGATTTCATGTGTTTAATGTTGCAATCAGGAATTGTGTCCCTCCAGAACCCTGATGATCAGTGAACCATTTTTTTTTGCTTCTGTTCATGCAAACACACTAAGATTAGGTTTCATTTTTATCCAGCATATAAACTGAGAGCGAAAGTAACAAGTTTACAAGAATCAGCACTGTGAGAGATTTTCATGTTCATCCCAGGGGCTGGACAGGCAGGATAACATGGATGTAACCTTAAGGACTTTTTGGATAGCAGGATAATTACTGAATAGGACTGCAATAACTGCCCCGGTCTCTGGGGTGAAAATAACAGACCTGAGAGAGTGTGAGATGCTCTTTCACCTCAGAGGAAATTAAACACAATGCAGTCACTGATCTCTGTCTCAAACACCTACAAACACAGACAGCTTTGGTTCCAGTGTTCCGAAAAATACTCTCTTGATGTGCGGATTGGTTCAGCATTTGATTTGTTTCTTTTGTCTCTCTCGTCTTATTTACCACTACACTTACTCTTTAGTCTTCAAAGTGTATTTTCACTGAAAAGACCACATGTTCTCTTGATCAGTTCTGTTTCTTTTGTTTTCATTTTCTGACACTGTTACCACAAACAGCTTTTACTTCTGTGTCAATGTGTTTGTGTTTGAAATGTCTCTCAAAAATATGTTGACAACAGTCATTTTTCTATTTCCTCCTGGTGGTTGGATGCAAGTAATAAAAGAACGGCAGGGGGTCCACGCAGCTGTTTATGGAGATAACCATACAAAAGTGGCAGAGAAATGGATGTCATAGGAGGCACTACCAATGGCTCAATGAAACAGCTAAGACAGAGCAGAGAGATTTGTTCGTAACTGTGAATTTGACCCTCTGAACATGGGAGGGTCCCCTCAGGATTGCCTGGAAATGCAGTTGTCAATGCTGACATTTTTGTAAGCTTTATTTGGAAGTTGGCAGTGAGATTGCAAAAGAAAGGAATGGCTGGCTACGTCTTGGTTGTTTGAAAGCGATGCAAACTATTAATTGAGAGCATTGCTTCGTTCAGAAGCTCAACATCTGCTAAAGGAGATTTTGTGACTACACCATTCAGTTGTGGCCATCTCACTAGCTCGAAAAAACATATCTACATCGTCTTGTGAAATTATTATTGCAATAACGAGTCAGTCCTTCTACTTTGAGTGGAACACCCTGGGATATCAGAAAACTGTTTTACAAAGTCGGAGCAAGTCAGCAAAATCAGGCAGGTTAGGAAGCTGTGCAGTGGACAAAAAAAAAGCCCCATCGCATCTGCTAAGCTTACAGAGGAGGGAAGTAGAATCCTCTATACTCTAACAGTCATTAACATTAGATGTTATTCAAGATTTAGCTGTCTTGATCTTGAATCCAAATACCAAAAGTACTCTGCTTTTACTTTTCGGTCCAATTCTTGATCAAGTCTATATTGCATGCTTTCAATCAGTTGACTATACTCATTACTGTGCCTTCTCTATGGTTCGCAAAGAAAAGTACGCAAAAAAGACCCACTGCTGCTCTTTTAAAAAAAAAATTAAAAAAAATGACAGTTTGAGTTCAACAAGATACATCATTACAGGACAACTTCCCAATGCAGGTGGAAAAATGAGAAACGTCTTTAGTTACACTCTGGGATTTGTGTGTTCGCTGCTCTGCCAGCTTTTGTTCATGTATCCAGCTTGGGAACATGAGGGATCACAGAGTGAGTTGGAGTGAATTTATTGTAGCAGCGATAATGTAAAAGGGTTGTTTCTTGCCAACATTAAAGAAAAGCTTTCTGTCCTCTATGAAATTGGAATCTTAAGATGGTTTTTGCATTTGTTTTCAAACTCATTTTTTACTATAAAACAATGGCCACCTTTATGAGATCTACAGTACATATTTGATAGAAAGTAAATAAATATGAATGAAACATATATACAGTATATGTTTAGAAATGTTAGTTTTATGTGTTTGTTTGTTAAGGTCAATCTGTGTTTCACATTTTATTTTGAAATTCTGTTGCGTCTTATTCCCCATGTCCTGTCAAGTTTTTTTCCCTCCTGTTTCATTGCTTCCTCCTCCCTAATGTGTTTCACCTGTGTCTAATTGTCTACCTCTTCCTTGTGTATTTAAGCTGCGTGTTCCTGTCCTCCTGTGCCAGATCGTCTTTTGTGTTTCCTGAGATCGGTCCGGCGATGTATCTTTCGTGTGTTTCCTCGTGCATGATCCTGTTTATTTTTCAGTTCCTGAGTTTGCCTGTTTCCTATGATTGTACCTTTGCTTGTTAGTCTGATCTCCTGTTGTCCATCCATTTTCCGATTAAACAACTTTGATTAAGGAACTTCCCCTTGCAGAGACTGCCACTGAATCCTCCAGAGTCTGTACCTGATAAAACTGACACTGATCCTTACTAGATAAAACAAGAAAACACCCATCAGATAATTGAGAGAAAGAATTACAGCTGACATTCAAAGCTAAAACAGATGAATATTATTATTTGTATTTGTATTTACATGGTATTGGCTGGCAGTATCATTAGTTTCTTACTTGATAATCCCTGGGTTTTACAGCTTTGATTTTTTTTTGTTTTTTTTAATGAGTTGTGATTTATCCCTCAGCTTGTTTATTTCCTCCTGTTGGGTCCTTGCATTTACAGTTTTGTTTGGTGTCTTTGCCAATGTACACAAGCTTTATAAACATGGAAAGAATTTTTTAATTTTTTTTCTTTTTTTTTTTTGTCAGTAGTGTTGTATTATGCATTAAACCTTGTCCCACAGAGTCAGTGGAAAAACTGCATTGTGAGCTTTGTACTACCATAAACAGGCCCAAAGAAGAGGATGAGAGCTATGACAGATATGTCTTTGTCATGTCCAACTTATATCCGACCTGCACTGTAGTGCTATGATAAATTGGACTCAGTCACGTAAAACTTGGCTTTGTCAGATCAGCAGCCCCAGGAGTGTATTCCAAGGCTACAATTATTTATTTTTCTGATTGGACCAAATCGCATTTGTGATGGTGATGAAGGACATATTTTTATTCCTTAAAATAGTTCCTGTTATTTTCAGGTAATTCAACCAAATATTTTTTTGTCTGTACTGCTCTCAGATTGAGAGGAAATTCCTTTAAGTCTGTGTATTATAAAGTCTTTGTTTGTGTCCCTCTGATGTGTGTCAGGTATACGAGTGGTTCTGTCTGTAATATTGTATTTCCTGATGGCATTAGAAGTTGTTTCAATAAGCCTTCATTAAATCGGGCAGATTATTGAAACAAATTCGAGGACACTGCCTGGTGGATGGTCTTCAGTATTTCTGCTCTTGCCTTCAGCTCTAAATACTTTTTTCTCATGGTGTGATTGTATTTCCTATATGTGAACTTAGTAAGGAGCTGACTTTCTCAGAGCTGGGATCTGTGTGATGTGAGCTCATGTCTGGTTTGTACTCCCAGTCCTTCAGCAACTCTGGTGTTGTAGGGTTAGCTTTGGATAAAGACTTGAATATGCGAATAACAGTGGAAATAGCATCTGTATTTTTTTTAACCTTTGACTACAGTCACTGCTTATCTCTATCTATAGTATGGACCAATTCAAAATAATGGTCATTACTAGTGCTAAATATAGAAAAAGAAAACAATTGCTTGGAGTCTAGCGTCATGCTAGCACTTCTGTGACGCTGGTCTCAAACCCAGCATGCTAATATCTCTGTTATCATGTTGATGTTTACAAAGTATTATCCAGCATTTATTGTGTTAGCATGCAACACAGATGTTAAAGTACAGCTGAGATCAATGGGAAAGTTATAAGTTTTACAAACTTTTGGTCATATTTGTACAAATTGAATCATGGTCGGATGTCATTGGATAACCAAAGAAATTAGGATTCATTTCACAATATTTCATGGCAATTCACTGATGAACCTATTACCATACTAGGTCATGTCTTTTGGAGAACTTCACATGGCTCTGTTTTGTTGAAGTATACAGTAAATATATATATATAAAAATTACAAAGATTAAGAAATAGTACATTCAGGAAATTGTTTGTAGTGTGTCGTTTACTATAAATTCCTAAAAATGTTGATTGCCAGCATCAGGTCACGGACCTCCCTGTCAGAGTGCTCAGGCACTGAGCCACACTGCAGCCCAGTATAAGGGCTATATAATTGCACTGTAAAGCCTCAATCAAACTGCATCATATTTAAAAATGTGGATGGTGAAACCTTTAAACATCATCAGTTCAATATAGAACTGATGATGCGTAAGTGATTTACAATATTTACAGGGAAGTAATGGGGGGAAAAAAGTTTTTTCAGTGGTTAAAAATCAACACCATTCAATATGCTACTGTTCAAAGAATTGCTAAGTATATAATTAGTAATCAATATTTAGTAAGAATCTTGGTATATTATTGTATGTGATAAATATTGAATCATGTATATATTGCATTGCCACACCTCAAACTTCTATAGTGGTCAGTCTTATGGTTAAAAACAAGACACTGCTATACTGGACATGAGATGTCCAGAAAATGCTGTTAATCTTTCTTTTTCAGCATCGGTCACGGTCTTCTTTTTCTCTTTGGAGATCACATGATGGCCAAACACTGCATTTGTGATGATATTCAACAAACCATTCCTGGAGTTGCCATAGATGTTTCCACCAATAAGGATAGCGATGATAAATGGTCAAAGCAATGGGGCTGATGGGAAAACACGGTGTGTGATATGAGGGTGCGGTTTAAAGTTGGAGGTCGTTCAGCGTCTCTGGGCCCCGTAAAACCGAGGCCTCATACTGGCCTGTGAGTGTGTGAATTCTTTGTATCTCATACTATAGCTGGTGTTATTGTGTGCAGCCGAGGCCCCATGTGCATGAAAACATCTGCATGAAGATGGATAGTGTTGGGACTCATAACCTTGGCAATATTAGCACATGAAAGGTAGAAAGACTGCAGGAGGGCTATTTTAACTGCTTGTGGGGGCCCCTCTATTAGCCTCCTATTCATTCTCGCACAGACGCACAGGCCGCTGTTATTACATGCCGCATGTTGGTCACTTTCAACATCCTACGCTGTAACTATTCACATTCAGCTGAGCAATTTTGTCATAATTGTGATTAATGTTATGGCGGGTCACTGGCAGTGTTAAGGCAATTAACAAGGCTCAAATCCCCACCCCCACCTTCCGCTTGCACAATCAACAAGTCATTTGCAAATCACTAGTTGAGATTTGTCAGAGTCAGCGTGTGCGTCTGTGGAAATGTGCTACGGGTCATCTGTAATGAGACAAGCTATGTCTCGGCTAATGTTTCCCTTGGGGAGTGTGATTTTTGGTGCACACGATACCCAAGGGCAGTGGCCTGGTCTGTGACAGGGGGCCAAGTAACCGCATGGGGGAAGGAATAGGGGAGTTATGAAAAAGTACAGGAGGAGCACACGCAACAACCTCCCAGAGAACTAGTCAGCAGCCCCTTTTACACAGCAAAGTCAAGAAGGGGTCTGTTGTTCCTCGCCGTTCTGTGTAAATGTCACAGTGGCGTTGTTCTGCCTCTGAGATAGCACTGAAGGTAGTAACAGCGCCAAATCAACAGACTGTATACACATAGCGGGGCGGTGAGGTAGAACGAAAAGAGTGCCACCTGGACATTTAGTAAGACTTGCTGCATGTCGTACCTACACTGCTTTGATTTAAGAATCAGAACTTACAGGTGCCTTATCTGCGAGAGGAAACAACTGCTCACAGCTCTGTATCTGAAGAGTGTAACAGTAGGAAGGGAATTGAATGTCAACTAATGAAACATTAAACAGTAATATAGATCAACCTCTTGCATCCCAGTTATTGTTTATATCACACTCGGTAGCTGGACAGCTGTTGTTCTAAGCCTTGCAAGTGATAAAAAGCATGCACATTTGTGACATTGGACTCCAGGTGCTGGACGAGATATCAACACAAGTAGGGACCATAAAGTCAGCATACTGGAATGACAGCTCCCAGGCGAATCATTAAATCACCACCTCTCAGAGACGTGGGCTGCGCGAGGGCTCTTCATCAGACCAGCTCTAAGCCTTCCCTGATGTACAACAGGCCCTTGGACATATGCAGCCAATGCATTAAACAGTCCCTTTAGCATCATGATCCAACTTGTAAAGGCTTTCACCCTGCCTGTCTAGTTGTGGTCGTAGAGTCTTACATTGTAAGCAACTTTTAGCCATGACTTTCAGACAAAACGTTTTGTTTTTGTAAAGTAATTCAATAGAAGCTGTGTTGTTGGTGTTGTCATGTTTTAGGTGCTCCTTTAAGAACAGGACAGTAGCCTATGCAAGGTGTGTGGTAAAGCAGGTGTGAGCCAGAGGCAATATGGGGAGAGAGAGTTCAGAGGGAGCGACCGACGGCTGGTTCACTTCATTCTCATGCTCTCATTCTGAATTTCCCTTAGCCCAATACTAACATTTTAATCCAGTCTCATCTCGAAAACTATACATTTTGTCATAGTTGTTTATTACAAAGATCTGTTTACAGCACTTCGGCGTTTCTTCTTGGTCATGAAAAAGATGAAAAAGAACAAGCATTTTTGTTTTTGATAGTAACAAAATTAACACTGGGGCCCCCATTTTCCTTCCAGGAGCACAAGGTCTATATTATTTTGGAGAAGTTCAGGCAAAAAAAACAAAAAAAACATCAACATGGTTTCATTTAGGCAATGGCTGGTCACACTAGGTTTCAAACAGGATGGGAACTTTGACATTCTGGGTGAAAGTTGTGTGTGTGACCATCCACTTAACCCCAACCTCCACCCCTCTTAGCACTTTTGTGCTGTGGAATTTATGTCATCTGTTTACAGACAGTTTACATTGCGTCCATATTAAATACTCGTACATTACTCCCTAATGCCAAAGGTGTGACTTTCTGTGTCTGCATGTGCCGCGAGGGGCGGTGAGGGCGTGTTTATTTACATTTAATTTATACATACTCCATATTTCCTATTAGTTTAACTCAAGCTAAAGGTTGGTTTCATATGTGTGGTCTTGAATTTGCCCCTTCATTATTATTTTCGTACACATCTTTTGGATTGTTTTAGAGACTAATGTGCTGGGTACTGAGTGATTTTCAACCTCCAACTGAAAAACCTAAGATTAATGCCACATGACAGCCAAGAGTCTGCCCTGCAGTAGCTAACCCCCTGCACCTAGATAATTGTCGCGTGTGTGTGGGTTACCAAATGTAACACAAATACAAAGTTCAACATACATACTACATTTCATAAACATGTTTTTAATTCTGTGTGGACATTGCTGTGGGGATGTTGTTGTGACTATGGAGATAAAGTTAATGGTTTCTAAAACACATGTAAAGCAGTGTACACTTTCATGGAGCATGATATAATAGACCTTCAGTGGCCCTCAAAGCAGCTCCAACCACTTACAAGCACACGGCTGCCGAGTAACAGGCCTTTAGTTTCCATTTCTGTCTAAGGGATTACTGCTGTGTCACTGCACATTACTCTTCATTGTCCAACAACTGTAACATTGTTCTGTGTTTTGATCACCCAATAAACTCTGTAGGGCAATGTTAAACATCACTTCACATTTCAGGAGGTGACACATTATAATGACCTTATTGCTTTGCACATCTGCCAGCTGGATTTTGGACGTAGGTGAAACAAAGTTAAAAGTCTTGGAGTTGAACTGGGATATGATATCACCCAAGAATACATGTACACACCCATGAACGCATTAAAACTGAAGCCACGTTAACTTTACCACTTTGTAGGGACTTTTATTAAAAACTGGCTTAACGGGGGAGAGCAATGTTCACTGGGACCTCTGTTAAGTAGTTTTGAATGACCCTTGTTACCCTATGATGGACACTCACACACACACATACACGTATACATACAGGTACAAAATAACAAACTACTTTTTTCATGCTCAACTTTTCATGATGAATAACCACTAAGTGGAGTTTCACTGGCTGCACATCTGGGAGTCCTTATAACTAAAGACCAGTGAACATGTACTGTAAGTAAAATGATGCATGATGCATGTATCCCACTCAACCCTTATGTTTGTATTGTACTGTGCATTTCACACAACAGATCTACATTCTGTCAGGATGTCAATTTCTCTTCTAAAATTGTGGTTGAACTCCAAACCCCAACAGAGTGTTTGAAAGCAATGCTGAATATGAGTTTCATATGGCTTCTCCTGTCTCATACATTCTTCTGCGTTTGAATACATCAGAGCAGTGCCGGCTGTACAGCTCATACCAAGGTGATGAGTAGCCATCTGGTTTTATTGTCAGAAAATTTTCACAGTACTATATAAAAATATAAAACACAGCCTTGCAACATAGACTTCAATGCACATTAAAATCTTGCTTTTTAATTTAAAAGTCATCCTCATCTTTATTAAAAGTTTGCAGGATCTGTGTGTGTGCTTGTCTCTCAGTTTTGTCCTGATGGATGTGTGAGACATTTGTGGTGAGCAGATCAGTGACGTGTTTATATAGGCTCGGTGCCCAGCCATCCCATACTAGCAACATGCCACTGAAGATCAATCATGGAGGCTAAATCTGGCAATATTTCAGTGAATCATGTTATTCTATATTATTTTCATGGCCTCTTGTTTGATGGAGTCTGCTCTTTGCTCTCTGCTCTGCAAGGATTTTATATGAATGACCTAGATTCAAAAGGAATATTTGTTGCCTGCAGACACCTTGTATTTTCTTTCCATGAAATATGCTTGTTAAGCATTTTACATCCCATTTTCAATACATTTTACGTCTCATGGCACCAGTCATACAACTTGCATGGTTGAACTGCTGGATGTTGGAAGTGATTCCAGGAAAACAAAAACTGGGAACTGAGCTAGGAACTACTACATACAACTTTTTTTAATTAGTAGACAGGTCGCTGTTGTATGTTCTGTGCTACCAACATAGAGCAGCCACAGATAAGTGCATGTTAAAGAAATATGTACACAAAACAAAGGATGTGAAAGGTTGTCTTATGATTTTAATTAAAATAATCTCAGTGAATAGATGTTGTAGAAATGTTTTTTTTTTTACTAGATAGGAAAATGCTTGTTGCTACCTGAAAATTGCTGTGAAATTATCAGTTTAACATTAGTTATTTCAGTGATTTATTTCCATTCCAAATTGGGACACCGGAACTCAATTAGTGGCTTAATCAATGGCTTTATTTCCCACATGACTGCTGCGGACTCTGCTTTAATCCTGTTTCAATTGGAATTCAAAGATAGTCGCTAAACATTACAAAGTGGCTTGTAGACCGCCACTGAGCTCTTTATCTCTCTGTGATGTTTCAGAGGGCCACTCTCATCACACATACTACTGTGTGCCGCCCATAATGCCGTTTTAGGAAAGCTAAAAGTTCATCCCTTTTAGCTCTAATGTTTTCTTAATGGTGGCTTGTTGAGTTAATGGTTAAATAACAGGCTGAATCACTGTCCTTGGCTCTCATGTGCCCTTGTGAGTGAAGATAAACACATCAAAGTCATCAGATTTGACCTCTGACCCGCTAATACAGTAAGATTACACCAGATGTGTGTTGGCCCTGGAAAAGATTGCTGTATATGACTAACTTAAGTATCCAAGATGTGTGTGTGTGTGTGTGTGTGTGTGTGTGTGTGTAATAATTGTATTTAAGTTGCCTTAGAATGAGCCTTTTTTTTATGCAGAGGGAGCAGGGCCTTTCAGAATCAACAATGTTTCTACAGTAGCTCAGAATGGACAAAACCAAACACTGGCTATATAGGGGGTTTTAATGTTTTTTGCAGCCCCTGTAAAGAAGGGTGAGATGAGGGGTATTCAGTTGGTTAAAGACTATAGACACACTGCTAAATGCCAATTAATCTTAATTATATGTAAGCGTGTACCCATGTAATGCATTTGTGTTTTTTTGCTGAAAAGGACTATTACAGTAACCATAACACTTTAAAGCCTTTCTCTTTATATCAACCAACTGTATACACATTTGTACAAAAAAACACTGGCTGGACGACTGATTGTTATTTCATATAAGTGTTTAGATTTAATATAGAAATGCATAAAAGAGTACAAAAATAAAACATTTGTATAATATTAATTTTACATATGACAAGGAGAATGAAATGAGTAGATGAATAAATCCCCCAAGTTTTAAGAGTTAAATGCAGCTACACATTCAATGCTCCAAAGAAACAGAATGGAAAATGCATGATTAACATTTAAAAAAGACAAAATACAGAATTTAATGATCAGACTTAGACAGTAATGCTTACTTTTGCTGTTAAAACTTGAATACATCAGATATAAAGTGCATTGCTATTTGCATGACAGTTGTAGGTAGTCATATCCATGTACTAATACATCTATTCATTGTCAGATATACTACTAAAGGGCCTACAGTTCAACTTTCTCTGCTCCCGCTCTCAATGTAAGTACAATTAGTGTCTTATCTACTGATGTGGTAACTGTTATGGACATTTATGCTAGTGGAAGCTTCATGAGTTCAACATTTCTACATTTCAACTTACTGGTCACTTATAAGGCTTTTGCAATGTACATGTTCAGATTTTCTCTCAGAATGAAACAAAAAACATGGGTAGCAAAGGTTTGCAAAATCACAGACACAGCTCAGGAAATGCCAGAATTTTTTTGGCATCCCAAATTCCATCACAAAAACTTTGTAATGTCCATTTTAATAAGGACGTTTTATACCGCACATTCCATATTCAGACTGAGGTTAGCGGTCTCCAATCGAAATTACATATTGACAATTAATTTGAAGCATGAAATACAAGTTGGCAAACTGCAGCTCTGCTCACTCTTTTGTTTTCTAGAGAAACTATACATTGTTTTTCATGTACAATTTAAAATCAGAGACAAAGGACAAGCGGATGCCATATTTAGAATTAGTTATAATGAATCTCACAACTTGGCAGTTCACAGGACTGTGAGATGCTAACTCGCGTTGTGGAGAAAGCATCACTTAAACACTTTGACCCCAGGGTTGTTCCAATTGATTGGCTCGAAGGACAGGAAAATCTACAAAAACAGCTCTTCACTACTGATGTCCATTAGCAAAAAGGTATAAAAACATACACTCACAGATGTATTTGCATTTTGCACTAATAACATCTACAAGCAGTTACAGTGAATCTGGTGAAACGATGACAGGGGTCTTGGGATTGGTGTTCATGGTGAGGAGTTGCACGTTAATTTCATGCAAAGGGCTGCAGTGCAGCAGCCAGGTTAAGTGCTGTACAACATACCAGATGATCTCATATCATGTTCCATAGCTTTTCTTGGCTCAGAAGGATCGCTGCAAAGCTTTTAGTTGCCCTGTTTGGACTTCTTCATCCTGGAAGGGAAAAGTAAATTTGACGTTGGTTTTATGAGAATAAAATAGTATTTACATGGTCACTGACTTCTACATCTGACAAAGCATAAATACTAATAACCATAATTCCAGCTGCCTGACAACCAAAGGTAGTACCATTTATTTTTCTACAAACACTTAGCTCAACACTTAGCTAATCAGTTCAAGAAGCTAAACTAATGTGAAAGGCTAAACAAAAAGTCGCAAATAGGTTAGAGTTATTCTTAGTCTAACCATAGAGTTTGTCTAAGTTAGACTTTGGGTAAGTCTAAGTCTAACCCTAAACAAACTGGGTTGCTGTAGCCCAAGAACCGTGGACTCTTGTGTGGATGAGCGTGGCAACAGGTGCTGAGTGACAGGTGCAGCACAGTGACTCCAGAGGCTAGAAGACCTGTTGCTAACTGACGCAGGAAGTGGAACTGAAAAAAAGCTTGACAACTCAGGAGCAAGGTCCCGGGGGGTCTAGCAGGCTAATGACAAGCCGACTCAGTGACTTGTGCTGGCAGATGGCCAGTCGACTGGGCAGCAGGGTGGCTAACCTTCTGAGAGGCAGGCCGGAAGCTCGAGCAGAGGCTATGAAGGTTGCCAAAGCTGAAGAATTGGTTACAGCTGCATTTCAGTTTAACAGGTGGCTGCAACCTAAGAAGATGAGTCAGCTGCAGTATAGCAGGAGAAGGGAAAGGTAACGTCAGCAGCTCTGATAACTGGGGCTCAGGAGCAATGGATTGCTGCAGGACCTGCTGTAGACACTGTGGACTACTACAGCACTGGATCCAGCATGGGAAATGAGGACAGTCACAGCTCTAGCTCAACCGGTTGTTGCAGCATTGAAAAAGGCAGCAGCAAGGGTTATGGAATTGACAGCAGCACAGGAATAGCAGGATGTTGAAGAAAAGGGACTGACGATTGTTGTAGCTCAGGGCATGGTGCCCTTGGCATGTCAGTCATAGTTGTGCAAGGAACTGGAAGAATGGGCATATCCAGACAGTGAAGCCACAGTGACGAAGGAAGGGGCTACTTATATTTACAAAGGGACAGGAATTAGTCTGAGAAGGCAAACAGGGTCACAAACAGGACCCCAAAATCTAAACCACATGTGAGGTCCTGAATATAGTAAGTGAAGCAAACAACACTGTCAAACTGTATGCTGCTGCTAATCGGCCATCATAATATGTCCGCACACTTTTGCAGTGGATGACAGACACCAGAATCAACACGGCCTGTACTCTAACAGCATAATAAAGATGTTAAAACTGAACTTGGTATAAAAGCTCTCAGTGACGCTGCTTCCTCTGCTTGGAATAATCCATAGACTGACCTGAAATTGACAGAGTTACTCTCTGTGTGAGAGTTTAAGTCAGTTTCAGTCAAGATCTTGAAAACAGTTCACTCCCCTAGTATGTTCGCTTCTAATTACTCTTCTGTAATTCATTTAAAAAATTCCTTCCTACGCTTTATTTTGTTTGTTTGTTCTCTCCTGACTGCATTTTACACAACAAAAAACTGACAAACATGGAGGCAAACACTGAGACTTAATCTTATGTCAGGTTAACAAGACACAGGTGTAATTATTTGGGGCAGGCAAGGCACTGGCACACTGACAACAGGAAGTGTAAAGCGCAATATAACTTTATATAATTCTTTCCACATAAGGAAAGAATGACAAAATAAAACAGGAAATCACAGCTGCTTTGAGTTTAGAGGACCAAAATGCTTGTGGTACTGTAATTAGGAACTGAACGCTTCAGCCTATTAAAGACAAATGCATGTTTTACTTGGTTTTAGCTTGTTAGGGTCTCCTTTCATTCCATTACTTAGTTGGCCATTTCTGAGTGCAACGTTAGTCAATTGCTTTATGACAGTGAGCAGTTGAAAGATGATATATCTTTACCAACCATCTCTGAAGCATATATTTTTTATATATAAACACTTGAACAAGAGCACTCAGTTTAATTAAGACTACAGAGTAGCATAATGCATGACATAATTGTATGCCTTTCCACACTGTAAATACATTTGTTAGTCCTCTCCTTTTGGGCTGCATGTGTAAGTGGAAACAGATTAGATCTGATCCATTGTTAATGAGCACAGTCTACTCTATGCATGGAATGATTTGTTATGCAGAGGACTGCTCACACCTCAGTCAAGGGCTTTGCAATCATCCTTGAGACAGACCGTCTGACTGCGGGACTGTGGGTGTGTCAGTCAGTTGGTACTGCACAGCAGCGTTATCAACATGTTCACTTTGGCAACTGCAGGCCTGCATTCATTTTCTTCATGTTGAAAGGCAGAAAATCGCCTTTTGGCGTCTTTATCTATCTTTGCACAAAGAGGCAGAGTTTGTTTCATTAGAGTGCAGCAGGGGTGCCTTTGAAAAAGTTTAGGAAGGCCACTTGATCCCTTAAATAAACCTTATTATGCTGTTTTTTTCCCAGAAAAATGTGTCCTCAGGGCAGGAAAAAGATATTGGTGGTTACATTTAGCCTTTTCAAACTTAGACAAACTTCTTGTTAACTTCTTATTAATGATGATAAGATTAAGAGAAACCAGAAGAGGAAATAAATCAGTCTGTACTCCCACTTGTTCATGTTACAGCATGTCTCAAGTTTTGAGCTTTTCTATAAATTGGGCAATTCGAAGCTATCACTTTCACAATGGACCACTGATAGATGTTCAAATGCGCATTTTTGCTTTTGCATTCCTCACTTTACATGTCTACTGAGTGGAAGTGATTTTAAAGTGCTCCAGACATGCTATCTGTTAAAGATGGGAAACTGAGCAGATGACAGATCCAAAATCACCCTCTTTTAATGTGACTTACTTGTTGATAGCGCTCTTCAGGTACTGCTGCAGCCATCGGATCTCTGGGTTCACACACACCTCTTTGTTGGTCTTGAGCTTGGCACTGTTAAGAAATAAAGGCAGAAATTATATGTCAATTTTGCGTTGGTTTAAGATGAAAGGGTGATTAATGCAAAATCTGCGACATCAAGTATCTCTGACACATTGTTATTAATCAGAATAAATTCACACTGCCTTGTGAGTTTGACAAACAAGCAGAGTGCTTTTACATCAGTGAACATGTAAATTTTTACCCTGCATGTAACAATACACAGATATGGCTTAAGAATATGTGCCGACAGGCAATACTCAACGATCATATCTTTTGAGTTTGGTATTTCACTCTTGATTGAGAGACCCAATTACTGAGCAGTATAATTGAGCGCTTTGAAGTTGAGGAGTCAGTTCCCCAACTTCTTTCTAAATCCAGGATTACCCTGTGGCTATTTACAGAATGGGTCAAGACTGGATCATATGTCTACTGTGTGACACAAACATGTTTGTGACAGGGTAAAAAGTCATTTTTCCCTCTATGTATTTGTCACACCTGTCAATTTTGGTCCTCGTGCTCTACGTCATCCCTGAAATTTTTCACTCTATTGCTGGTGTCGCTCCACACTAAAGAGAAGCAAACCCATTCAGAAAACTTGCAATTCTTGCTTTCCTGTTAAAAGCAGAAATGCGTCCAGCTGCCACCTCTCTTTCACATACTCAGATTGAGCACTTCCCGGGGATGCGTCCAACTGCATATAACAACTACTTTCTCTCTGTGCATGTGTGTGTGAAAGCAAGTGACAGAGGGGCGTGTGTGTGCACATGCATGCACAACTCTTTTCTCTGGCCTGCCACCCCTCAGAGATTGATGGTGAGAAATGTCCCAAAAAGAGGAAACCTGTGTGATGTTTCGATGCCAGGGTGAAAAACACAGAGAAATGCGTGTTTGTGTGGGCATCACTCACTCAAGGCAGCACTTACAACAATACTCACATCACTTGGAAGGGGCAGTTTGGCGTGTGGATGAATTTGAGCTCTCTGATGTAGCCTCGAGGGAGATTGCTGATTGTTGAACGACAGTAGCATCTCTCCACCAGGCTGATGGGTTTTGCTGGAAAAAAGGACGAGTTTCAGTCATAAAACATAGATTGAATCAGCTATCTCAACCAGCTGGCCAGAGAAGAAACGATAATCCCAAACATCGTGAATCCAAATACACTTAAAAAGTCTAAAGTACCATATAGTCTTAAAATGGATAATATGACTGATTTGATATTCTCGACACCCATCACAACACATTATTCTGTATCTGACAAGTTGGTCGTTAAGTTCAAACGTGTTGAGAACTCCTTGATTACATATAGAAAATGATACAGAAAACATATAAATCCACATGCAACATTCCCTTCAACAGATCAACAAGTTGAAGTGTGGATGCAAAGCCTCTACAAATGCAAAAATTGTGTCCATATACATGGAAACAACCAAAGTTCACTCTTTGTATGGTCAGGTTTGTAGGTTAATTTTTTTACACTATCCAACATTACTTATCCCCTAACATAAAATCTGAATTACATTACAAATCAAAACAAATTAAATTTTATTTGTATAGCCCAAAATCACAATTTACACATTATCTCACTGGGCTTTGACAAACTGTACAGATGTGACATCCTCTGACCTCAGACCCTCAAACTGGGTGAGGAAGGACAGGTACTCTGTTGGTCCAGGAGTCATTGTACACCATGTACCAAGATCTAAGTGTTGCTGATGTAGTCCCTGAGTCCAAGAGTATGTAGAATCTGTAAATCCAGGGATATGTGAAGTGTAGTGATCGAGAAGCAGGTGTAGTCTATTGATCCAGAAGCTATTGTGATCTGTGGATCCCGATTTGCACTTGGAAATCCAGTGTAGGATCCGAGTCACAGGATCTCCTTTCCTAATGTGGCCAGGAGGCATCTACTATGTGGCTTCTCAGAGAGCCATATAGTTGTCTAGCTACTGCTTTCTCTAGAATCTTTGAAAGAATGGGGAGTTTGGATATTGGTGTAGTTGGCTAGAACTTCTGGGTCCAGGGTCGGTTTTTTAGGAGCGGTTTAATTACAGGTACTTTAAAAGACTGGGGCACATAACCTGTTACAAGGGATAGAGTGATAATATTTAGTAGTGGATTGCTAATTAAGGGTAAAACCTCTTTGAGCAGCCTAGTGTGTATGGGTTCTAGTATACAGGTTGACGATTTAGATGAAGATAATGTTGTCTTTAGTTCACGAAGGTCAATTGGATGGAAGCTTTCCAAACACACATCAAGACTAATATCGGCCTCTATAATTCCTGTTGCTGAACTGGAATTTGTGAAGCGTAGGATTTTTTTATACTGATAAGTATACTTTTATTATTGAAAAAGTTCAATACAGAGCTCAGAGATGTAAAACCAACTTCATCAGGGACACTACAGTCCCGCACAACTGCAGGTTGACTTAATGTGGAAAAATAAATTGGAATTTAAGTGAAGTATGAATGGCAAAGGGAGTTAGGCTGGCAGTTTTAGGCGATCAGAAGACGCAAGGAGGAGGAAAAAACAGTGTTTATCTCGTCAGTAACTACTCTTAAAGTGAATCCGTAGCGCGCAGAGACAGTGAGAATTGCCGCTATAGATTAAACCCTATGCAAATAGTTTTTTTTACACATGATCTGACACTATTAACATGATAAAGGCAGCAAGCAGCCTCCACTCGTGTGACCGGTGTCGCCACGTAGACTAGCCTCAGTCTTTGTTTTAAAGTTTGCCTCATTTGCCAGTAATTAAATAAAAACAAAGAGCAGAACAAATACACGTTTATCAGTGATCCGAGTGATCCGGGCAACTTCATATGGCGAGAGCCACATGTGCAGCCTGTTGGTGCTTTGCGCACCACGGAGAGTGTTTTTTTCTCCCACAGTACAGAAGAAGGTCCCGCATTATAATGCATTTAAAACTGTGAGATTTAATACATAATAATAAAAATAAATTATTTAATATGGAATATGGAATTTGACAACTATTTATTATCTTGTTTGTCAAAAAACTAGCACATAACATCAAATCTACATGCTTATTTTTATATTTAATGCCTTACTTATGTAAAAAAGAATAAATTGTAATACAGTGACTTTCTTTCACATGTCAGCTCTTATTTTCAAAAGGAAAAAAAATATATCTCCAGGGTTCCTGACTAATAGTGATCGAAAAAATCTCTAATAAATTGCACACAATCGTTGCTTTGTTAAAAAAAAAAAAAAAAGGAATGAAAAGTGCACAGATTGTCAAACCTTTTGATGGAGGCGCGTACATGAGCACCAAGAGCGCAGCCACGACCGTCAGCAGCTTCACGTCCATCGTGCAGGGATGCTACTGAGGTTTGATCCTGCTCAGAGTAAAGTCCAGAAGGAATATGTGCAGGACGCCGGCGGAGCCTTAAAAAGCGAGCGCGCTGCACAGCTGCAGCCAGTGACGGCAGCGACACAGGAGTTCCGGTCAAAAATAAAAGCCTTCGAGGAAAAAAAGAGGCTATACGCGATCAAACTGCAACCACATGACAAACATTCACACACATTGAGGAAGGCCGCAGATGCTCCTTCCAGCTCGATAACCCGCTTCCACCCTTTTATCTTGTCAATGTTCCTGTTTCATTGTTCTTATGTGAAACTGCCTGACAGTAGACAAAAGTGTTATCCCTCTCTTGACATGACCATCGAACTTTGCAAGAGGGTTTATTTGATTTATTGGTTCGAAACATATTTATTTAGGAGGGCTAATTTAATATGACTTGAAATTTGCCCACAAGGCAAACTGTGACGTACAGAGTCTGGACCCACAAGCGGACACAGGAAACTCAGGGGTCAAAGTACAAAATAAAGATTTATTAACAGAAACAAGAATCAAAACCGAACTGAGTAGCAACGAACACCAGGGATGGACACGGCTGTGGTGGCTGAGCTCTCCAGTCCCGGCAGGGCTGGAATAACAAAACAATGGTTAACAAAAGGCGCAGGAAACTCCAGGAAGACGAGAAGACAAAGTACCAACAAAAGATCACTAGGAAGGCTGAGCAAAGTATTGAACAGAAAATGTCTAGGAACACTAGGAACCACAGGATCAAAGTAGCAACAAAAAGTCACGAGAGTAGAACTAGGAGACTCGGACGAGAAAAACATGGGAACAGAGAGATCACAAGGTATCAGGATGTAGGTAGCTGTCTAGGTTTACCTTGCTGGGGACAAGACGTTCTGGCGGCGAGCAGATCAGGATCTGAGTCTTTTATACAGCCACTGATGAGGAATCAACAGCTGCAGGTAGTCAGCTCTGCACACCTGAACCGCCTTAAGTCTTGAAAACTGAAACACAACTACCAAACTAAAAGCAGAGGGCAGAACCATGACACAAACACTGGATACGTTTTCCCCTTCTCAGTTGTTACCGAGGCTATGAAAAGAAACAGGAGACGCTTCTGCGCATGTTTTTGTTTTTAGTCATGGGGTTTCTTCTCCGGGAATCCATTGGCAAATTAATTAAAACTTAAAAGTGTAACAGGAGAGGGCTGGAGACGAGCATAACATGAACAGTTATGCAGATGCTCTAATACAGAGACATGAATGCATGTAGATACAACACAAAAACAACAGCTACACTATCCAGTTTGAGTCAGCTTATTGAATCCTTAAACAACTGCTACAGCATGTCAAATCTTATCGTTGGTGTGTGTGTGTGCACGCACATCCTCGTTGTTGTGTTGAGTGGAATTATTAGCTTATGTAAAGGGATGCAGATGTGGAGTCTGTTTCCATGCATTTGGCTCTCAGCTACCGTAGTTCCAGAGCAAACACTCCAGAGTACATGTGTGTGCGTGCTGGATAAGTAAATGTATACTTTTGGCGTGTGTGCATGTCAGACTACACTTAATGCTTTAATACTTGAATAGTATAACAGACTTGTTGAAGTCGAGTTTGATAAAAAAACAAACAAAAAAAAAAGAGGTAACTGACAGAAATGCAGCTCTGCACCATGAATAAATCTTCATCATAAATCTTTTCTACAGATAACAAAATGTATACAGACTGGGGTTTGTTTTTTTTTGCTACATTTTTTTTGTGAATCACAGAACAATGTGAATACGTGGGCGGTTTTGTATTTTCCACTCTTACTTTTTTGTAGATATTCTACTGTCCCACAACTGTGGGAAAGTAAACTCCTTGCTGACAGCGCACTTTATCATTGAAACAGTAAAAATAGGTATTTCGAATAGGATAACAGGGTTTTGCGTAAGTGGTTTGCTGGATCGAGCTAATATCATGAGCAAGGTACAAGTCCTTCTTTACGACCAATATCTGTTTACAGGGTTCGCTATTTATGTACTTACATGCAGCTGAAAGTGCTTCCTTAAGATATCACATTTATTGAACTATGTGTATTTATCATATTTTTGAGCCATTCGGCTTCATGCAGTGCAGAACGTCTGAGTTTTGAATCTGAGTCTCTAACTCAGAGTGCCATGGAGACCAGACAGACAGGAGGAGACACACCGAGCAGAATCCGCTGACAGCTCAATGGACATATGTTGACTTCTCTCACAGGCCACAAAGGCTGACATCAAGTGTGTGTGTGTGTGTGTGTGTGTGTGTGTGTGTGTGTGTGTGTGTGTATGTGTGTGAAGATAGAGCAAGCAGAAAAGCGGAAAAGTGCCCAGTATGAAAGCCAAAGTGTTTGAGTAAGGGTCTCTCAGCTTGGAGTGAAAGTTGACTTCAGAGGGTCTCAGGTCAAAGTGGCCTGATCACAACAGCCTATCAACCTGCTCGCTCCCACTAAAATTAGTGACATGTCATTACATTGCACAATTCCATCTCCAAACCTGTTTATGTCTGCACAAACAACAAACTTGTGTAGTGCAGTTTTCACAGGCAGAAATACAAATGAAAGTTATTTCTGTTGCATGCTCTCACATAGATAAAAATTGATGTCATGGGAGTGTTGAGACTGTTTCAACATTTCTGCCACAATTAGCAGATGCATTTTTTTATCCTGAGGTACACAGACTGAAGTGTGGTTACATAAGTTTTTATGGTTTTTGCAACACAAAACACAACACATTTCTGCATCTTCATGAATCGTTCAAATCAGTCATTTTCAAACCTGAAGTGAAAGAAGTAGTTGGTAGAGAACAATCATCCAGGGTCATTTAGGGTTGATAGAGGCATTTCTGAAGAAATACAGTAGGTGTATGATGTGTTTCCGTTGAATGACGCACAATGACTACTTCCGCTACCTTTAATGTTTTACTGACACCTCAGTGTCCCATATCGTTGTTTGACAAGAATTGCGTTCTGTAGCCATCTGTCTGTCTGTGTGTTACCTCCAGGGGTTCATATCCCACTTTCTGCATCGGTTCTTACTGTACACTCAAAGGAGACTATAAGGTGGTGCATGTGGAAATCACATGTCAAGCTTCTCTGAGCTCCAAAGGCACATCAGGTGTTGACAAGGGTTACTTTTTGAAAACCTTAAGAACCTTCATGATTGCTAAGTGTGATCATCTTTGTTGTTGTTCTGTCCATCTCGTTTTTTGTTGTTTTTTTTTAACTCTTTTAATCTAAATTTCTGATATAACTGTCCCTTCTGGCATGACATAATCATGAAAAAAATGAAAGAAAGGATATGTGATCCTAAAGTGAAAGAAAAGAATCATTGTGCATATTGAGTATACTGCTGTCTAGTGTTCTTATGATCCCAAGCCATGTCAGAAGTATTGTATATATTAAATGTTTTCTTGTCAATGTGTTTCTGTAAGTTTAATTGTGTGTTTCAATTGAAATTACCCATATGTAAATGTAATATATGTACATGTATTAAACACCCATTTATGAATTATACTGTATGTACATATAAGCTAAAAACAGGACAATTAAAACCCAGGACCCTCTTGCTGTCAAGCAAGACTGCTAACCATTACACCACCATATGCAAATTATACTCTATATCCATTTGAAACCTTATCACTGTATGTTATACATTAACATACATTCATTATAGTCATTATATATGACAATATAAAAGAGAGACATGTAAAAATTAAAATTTAAAATTAATGGGAAAAATATATGTACATATAATTTATGTAAGTGTTTATGCATTTTTCATGTATATTTAGCATTTATTTTAGTATATCAACCTATATTTCACACATTTGGCAATATTAGTCTTTATTTAGGGGCATATATGTCATAAAGTACATTTCTATATGGGAGTAATTTAAAATTTCTGACCTACTGTATTAAATATTTTGTCAAATCTTTTAAGAACAATAAGGTGATATAAAAACTAAACACACAGTGAGCAGTCTCATCTTAATAACACTGCTACAAAGGCGTTTATGAGACATATCTAAAATATTAATACATTTCTATAGCAGTAAATCAATCTGAAAACTGTCAATGATGAGCTAGTTGAAACGAAAATCTGTCACATGCCAATAGCCTTAAACATTCCTGAACAACTATTCACCTTTAGAGAGGGACCATGTGACCCAGGAGGCAGGAGTATGGATGGCTGAACGTATTATGTTGAAGTGACCGGTTTCCATAGATCAGACTTTGGTTTAAAACGTGCAGGCTGTCAGCCCCAGTGGGGGATCTGCCATGGCTCCATTGAGGCTCTGTGAGACTGAGGGCCTGCTGGCTGAGTCTTTGTCTGGTTTCCGCTGCACCCTCCAGAGAGTCACGAGCCCCAAGCCTTCATACCACCATATGGACCACCTCAATGGCCTGTCAACAAAGTCTTTAACAACAGTTGATGAATCAAAAGAAAACAATGCTTTGGAAAAAGGTTTTATAATCACTCATAGGTTTCAAGATTTTCCAAACATAACAGCACAAATGGGAATTTTTGCTGTTTCCCAAGATGTGGCACATACAAATACAACTGGCTGGCGAGGTTCATCCACAGGGTTTGACACCAGGTGCAACAAAAACGTTTCAGCTGCTCCTGTAATGTCGGCCGATGAGTTGTGTTAAGGTTCATGGTAAAACTACAAAATCAGTGAATTTGAAGTCAAGTCTGATGATATCCTGGTGATATCCAGTTACAGATGCTGGAAATTAAAGGCATGCTACTGCGGTAATGTGGTATAACTTCTTGATTCTTTCCAGATATTCTCTGGGGTCTGTTTTTTAAACAGTGATTCGCCCTTGGAGCATTTAGCGAGATCCTTCAATTGAAGATTGTTAATGAAGTCAGGAAAAATGTTCTTGATTCACTTTGATTTTTACATTGGTTTGGCTGTGTTCTTATAAATGAGTTTCTCAATCCTGCAGGGAACCTTAAACCTTTGTGAATAACATTTACGCGAATCCACGTGCGGGAATTACTATTTTGCAACTGTGTATAAAAACACACCAAGCTCCAGGAAAGATCCACATATGCAAACATACTTTTTCTCACAAGCAGAAACTGCTGCAGTTTATTTTGTCGGTGACACTAAAAACCACAACACCTCATGTTTTATTCCCGACCACATGTTTGATCTGCAAGAAAGGCACTGACACACAATCCCTTTTGTCCATCTATCCCCCTTTTCTTCTTCTTTTTCCTTTTCTTTGAGCCTCTCTGGATCTTACATTAGTGAAAGCCTCCTCGCGCAGCTGACATTTTTTGCTTGTCCTTAAACCTGATCCATTTGTGTGATAAAAAGCCTCACACATGGAGCCTATTGATATTTCATTAGTTATGTATACCCATTCATCAAAAAGCTCAAGCGTTATCCCCTGTATTGATCCCGTGTGTCATCAGACTGGTATGTGGCCTCGCAATGTTTTTGGGTGCCATGAGAGATTATGAAACAGGTGAGTGAGTGCCACAAGCAGCTGACAGCCACTCGCACATAAATCAAGATGCAGTGTGTCAGAATTTAGGTTGAAACAAAGTCAATAACAACCCTTGGAGTTGCATAGAATTACAATTTAACTTACACATGCTATAATGTACATACAAATACTCAGCTTCACCTAATATTTTTTTAAATGCAATGTTACATTAAAAAGTTCTAAAAACCAAACCATCATTGATCTATGAATCGCTGTCTACCACACCTGTTTTCATTACACTCACCTTGAAAGAGCAGCATCTATCAGGATGGCAAGTGTCAAAGAAAAGAGAGAGATTCAGCTATAATGCTGTTTTTAACTGGCATCAGCTGACAGAGCAGAAATATTTGCATATTAAAAAAAGATTACTTTCATATTTGTGATGTACCAAAACTGACTTACTCAGACTGTTAAATCTCCACCTGAGGAATGAGAAAACCTTTCTAGTGACAAACTTTAAACGAATTTAACAAAAGTCAATATAGTTGAGAACAGACATTTTAAGGGGATGTAAACAAAATTCCTTCATCACACTTTTAGTTTTTTGTTGTTGTTGTTATTTTTTTGCGTTATTATTTAGTTTTGCATATAAAATTAATTCCTTTCAGTGCTGTTTAGTAATTACAGTCTGCAGCTTTTTTTAGGCCTTATGACTGATCATGATATAATTTCCCCAAATAATAATTTTGCACCTTAAAACCAATCAACAAGGCAACAGTTCTCTAACCACTGTTCCCCCCCTTTTCCTGTTCATGCAAAAAAACATAGGATCTTATTTCTGGCAGACAGAACCAATGTAACAAACTGTGTCCCAGATCATAAAAAATTGTATTTTATTTTGACAGTATGAGGCTATACAGCTATTCTAATACTCCCAAAGAGATGTGTTTATCAGTCATATCATTCATTTCAAAAACTCTCAAAGGGCTCATGTTCGGATTGATGATTCCTGAAAAAGAAAAAAAAAATGTTTTTTGTGTGTTGAATATCCATCTAATCTTGCAGATTTTCCATCCAGACAGAAGTCAAAGCTTAGCGTGGAGCATCACAGCACCCAGTTTGCGATGCATGAATCTGCTCAGGATATATTAGGTTTCCCGGACCCATCAGTTAGCATGGAATTGTGGGGTAATTGTAAAGAAAGCACTTTCCCCCAATTTAGCCTCATCTTTATCCATTCCCTTTGGCGACCCCCTTTTTGGGACAACCCCCCAGGTTTTTCTATTCTCAGTCCTCTGCTGAGCCGTAACACCACAGCTGCTGTCTCTTTACTGCTTCTCCGTGCCCAGGTCATTACATAAAACACTTAAAGAGCCTTGAAAGGGAGAGTTAAAGCTACAGCTGTCAATCAGAAGAATAGGGCGGCTTCACGTCAGTGTGCGCTCTCTGTAACTTAGCAGACTGTAATCGTAGGCAGCAATGCACATCTGCGCGTACTGTGCACGGGTCTGTAGCCACAATCAAAGACATATTAATCATAGCAAGGAAACGACAACTGCAGAGGAGTGAAGACTAAGTGTCTTCTCTTCTTTCTGCACGGACAAATACAAGATATTATTACATGCTATTCATCCTGCTTGGTGCCTTTGAAGTAATTCCCCAGCTGGGAAGGAGAGGGTAATTTCTCACAAGGAGGATTATGTGTACAGATCAACTTGCATGTGTGTTGAAAGACAGTCACACTTGCAAATACGAATGCATACACAGGAATAAAAACAGATTTTATGTGGAAAAGTGCTATATTTGATTTGTGTATGTGTAACATGTGTCGACATGGTGGTTGGTTAGGTTTGGGTTATTTGCCTCTGCTGCTAAGCTCTAATTGTTGCAGTGATGCCCGAGGCTCCCTATATGCTGCCTTCAGCAACATACAGCATTCGCTGAGTGGATGACAAATCAGAGCATGAAAGAAAAGACTGGCAGAAGAGGGAGAAAACGGTAACCGGAGTGGCTCAAGGGTGAGGACAGAGGACAAGAGAAGAGGGAAAATTATGTAGAGGAAGGACAAAATAACAAGAGGCTAGGGTGAGAAATGAGTATCCAGCTAAAGGTCTTGTTTCCAGAGCTGGCTCTGATTAGTGAGTGTAACCACCCTCTGTTCCTCATTAACTAACCACAGTGTGGAAGTGCAGCAGAGACAAATAGAGAGAAAGAGAGAGCTGACTCTCCTCCAGGAGGTTAGAGAATGCAAAATGAATCAGAGCCTCGTCACACACTTGAACTCCTACACATTACCCCATTCAAATGAGGATACCATAATTCAGCATCAGCCTCTGATCTGATTGCTCTTTGCTTTCTGAAATTCACACCCTGTACTGGATATAATATATGTGTACCAGAATAAAGTGCTCTTCTGTAGGGGGGGTGGCTTCACCTGCTATGAAATGACATGGCATCTTCATCAGTAGGGACATAGAAGTCTTGCTCCACTGTTTCAAGAGTGATGTGTGATTATTTAAGCGATTACCATAGCATGGACTAAATAGTTTGGAGTACATTTTGTCTTGTATTTAATGGCAAAAAAAAAGCAAGAAAAAAAAGTGTATTTTTTAAAATTTTAAAGTCTAAATGACCGGGAAGTTGGGCTTACATAAAAAAAAAAAAAAAAAAAATAAGACATTTTCTTTTAAGAATTTTGTGCTTTGGAATTTGTATCAATGTTTATGCTACATACTGTTCAAGTCACCTGAAACTGACAAAAACGCCTTCATGTCACTTCTACCGTAAATCCTTGTGCATCTCTGGTTGACGCCAAAGCGAGCACCTCCTGTGTCTGGGTGGAATACAACAGGCTGTGACAAAAAACACTGATAACTGACTAGCTGGAGTCTGATTTCACCCCCATTCTGCATGCAGCTTTGTCACTGTGTGTCGGAATAGACACTTTCAAGTCTGGTTTGAGCAGCCAAATCAGTCTGTAGTAGTCGGACTGGTGTCCAATTTCTAACTACTTCCAAATTCAGTTTTCAAAAAAATCACACTTCATGTGGGTTTAGCTGTCCAAACATTCTAAAATCAATCTGTACATAGCGTCAATATGCCAATAAACAAATCTGACCCAATCTAATCAAGTCATAGCCCTTGTTAGCCTTACCGGATTACAATTTGAGATTAGGTACTGAACAGAAGCATGAGGCCCTGGTGCCCCTATCGTGGCCATACAAACATAATTGGATACATACATAACATTTGGCTCAAATGTGAGGCGACATTTTACTGCCCTTGTAATATCTTTCTTCCACAAAGCAAATATTGTCCCGCTGAATAAAAACAAGTCAAGAACGTCTCACACCAGCTTCACTAACACTCATAATGATGAGCTCTATAATTTCTCATTTCACTTGTAGAGACATTACACCAATGTGGGATATTGCCAGGACTAATAAATAACATATAATAACCCTTTTTTATACATATGGAGAAAAGAAACTGTCTTCTCCTACTTCTTTGTCTAAAACTGTTACATATCTTTTCATTACCCTTAAGTATTTTTATATCAGCATCGTTTTATTCACCTTTATAAGTGATTGAACTATATTTGGGTCCACAGTATGGAACAGGAAGTCTAGAAATGGATGGTCTTTGAAGTGCACATCAACCACTTTAAGTGCTCTTTTCATCTTTCTCCACAGGTGGCCTTGACTACTGGAGCAAGCCCGTTTTTATGCCTTTTAAAGGACACACACATCAAGATGGGATCTCACCTCCTCGTTCTGTATGCCACACCTACATCACTGTGACTGATGGACGCAATGTTTCTTTCACATGGAAGAAAAATAATGTCTAACTTTTGCCGGATTTCCAAGAAGGACCAACTATGATTAAGAACTAATCATAGACAGCGTTCCTCCAAACGCCCACATAACCGAGCGTTTTTGTAAGGGAATCCACTGATGACAAAGCTGCAGCTGGTGCCGATAACTGTTTCCTGTGTTTGTTATATTTGACATGTTTATTGTCTATAGCAATAGTTGTCTTCTTTCGTAAACTTAGTGTAAACAGCGTACAAACAGATACTAAATGCTGGCAGGAAAGAGCAGCGGACAGTTTCGCGAGAAACATGCGCACAAATATCTGCAGCTGACGTTAGGTGCAGGAACCTTAAGAGCTTTAAACTTTACAGTGAACAAATGGCTGTAATACGTCATTGTTATGGCTTCTCGATGTATTGGAGGACGTCCGCTGAGTAGGCAGTCTTTCAATGTGACCCACGACGCATTCATGTTCACACTTCTAAAAGAATGTGGTCACATGTGGTTCTGCTCAACGCGGTCTGAGGGGAACAGGTTTCAAAGGTTTCCTCAATTCATCTTGGGTACCTGTACGTAGAGCTGTCCCTATGTGGTGTGACCTCTCAGGATGGCTTGTAATACCAGGTCTGATACATGCCCTGTCCGACACATGAAGGATTCAGGGTCGTGCTCCTTTAGGCAAATGTTTCCAATCATTGTGATAAGGCGCAGCATAAACCATTATTTTTTCATTAGGAGGCTTTTTATCGTAGTGCGAAGAGAGAGAGGACTGAGTATTGAGGATTTTGTGGATCCAACACCGCTCTTGAATGAAAAGAGAAACAAATTGACCTGGTTGCTGATGGTGAAATTAGATCCGTTCTGTCTCATACTTCAGAGGAAAAAAAGAACAAATGAAAAATAGCCACATTGCTTGCTTGGGAATTCTCCAAACCCACAGAGGACCGCTTCCAATATCTTTGGCTCCAATCTATAGAAATGGGCTATTTTTCACAGGGGGTACGAAACATTTAGCAAAGCACTGAGGTTTACAGGGGTTAGCAGTTCTTTCACAAGTTTACCTCCTGTCCTCATCCATCTTCTCTGCACTTTTTTGCTGCGACAATGACTTCACACTCCCGCCATGTCCTTTTAACTGCACCAAACTGAGGAACGGTTGTTGCAATAAGATTCAGAGAGATTCCCACTGGCAAGCGTGTGCTCTTCTGCATGGGTTGGCTTAAAATTAAAATTTGTTTTGGATAGTGCAAATATTAGATATTGAGTTTTTCTTCTGTCTTCAGGGTATCTCTCTGAAAATATTTGCTGACATTACATTTCTGTTGAGCCTCAAAGTACACTAGCCTTCATCTAGAGTTGCTATGTTGTCAATCACTATTTCATACCTGTTAAGACTAATTTCAAGTGTGTTTGATTGACAAAATTCAGAAACAAAATTGAACAAAAAGCCTTCAATATAGTACCAATTTTACTCTTAATGTAACCATTTAAACATAAGTCTGGCACCTGTTGATGACCTCTTTTACTTCTAAGTTATAGTTAGAATACCATACATTTAATGAGACCTACTCTTTATACAATTTTTATGAACTTTTCTTTATGTGTGTGTAAAGCATGGAGGTTCCCAGTTAGTTCTTCCTCTGGACCTTAACAGGACTCTGTTAACCTCAGACAAAAGCAGCTTTTTTGTCCTCAAGCCGTGTGCACGGTGAAAAGGTTTCGGGAGGTGAATGTGAAATAAGGTTGTTTCTCTCCGTCCTTTGCTACCATTTCTTTCACTTCCTCCCTTTACAAATGCATAGCCGCCATTAATGAGGAATCAAGACCATTCAAGGGGCGTACAATGGTCAAGAAGCTGTGATAATCTGCTGTTCAGATGCTGGCTGGACGTTAAAATGTGAGCTTTGATTTTAACTGTATGTCTGAGTGTGGGTCTGTGTGGCAGCTATTCAGCCTGTGTGGCTTTCACTCAGCTTTATTTTTCTCAATAATGTGACAGTGCTGGAGAACAGGAGAACACGCATAGTTTTGGGATTTATATGAACAAACATACAAATGTTAAAATAGCTGGTTTCCAAATTTTCTCACACTCACAGCAGGTCTAAATATGCCATAACTGAAGTCTGGGCAATAAGGATTGTGTTTGTTTCATTGGGAAAACAGTAAAAGACCATCATTACTACCTGGTAATTTGTGAAATTTTAAGAATTTCGCACCCACCTTCTATGCTTATCTCCCGCTTTGATGCAATTCTTCCTTTCCATTTTTTTACTGTTCTTCGCAGCTCTCATTTTAATCCCCCCCTGCTCTCCCTGAACTTGTCCACAATCCCTGTTATCAGGTGATGGTGGTTGGCAGGTCTGTGTCGCGCTGTGATTTTGATAAGGGGATGTCTCGTTCCCAGGCCCATGTAGGACAGGTGACCCTGGGCTGGTTTCCTGCTGTCAGTCTGCCTATCCAGACCTCAGGGCCCAGTGGGGGCCCCTGGGAAGGGCCTGAGCTGTAAGGCGCTATCTCAAACCTTATAAAAAAAAACAAAAACTGATGACATGAGGGGAGGAAGAGGGGAAAGAAACAGCTACATTTCAACAGTATAAAAGGGTTAAAGACATAAAAGGAACTGATTTTGCATCTTGATTTGGTGTGACTGGTAATGAGAGACGACAGTGAAACCACAGCTGCATGGCAACAGGTTTGTTGTTGTTGTTGTTGTTGTTGTTTAGACAGGAAACAGATTTCTACAGTTTGTGTCGGTTGTGATTTTGCGCCTTCTCTGTTTTACTAATTGATACCACTATCACTAAATATAAATGTACAGCCAACAGCTTAGCATAAAGACTCTCCATGGCTAACAAAATACATACTAATAACAATGTCCCAATTTTTTTTAAAAACATAGGGAATCAGGATTTACTATTTTAAGCGGTGCTATGTGTCAGACTATTTCTTGACCCACTGTGCAGTAAAATCCTGGATCTTGATGGGCTAAGCTAAGCTAACTGGTGGCTGCTAGAAATGAGAACAGCATCAGTCTTCTCATCAAACTCTAAAGACAGGAGGAGACAATAGAAAGAGAGAAAATCCTGAAGAAACAACAACCCTTACCATCCAAATGTTACTCCTATTACATTTGATGACACGAAAGCTACCAATAGGGGAGAATTGGAAGTGTTGTTCCATATGTGTGGTTGAGGCTCTACTCTGTTCTTTTCTATTGATATGTTTTAGCGTGTATTCTATCTTGCATTAGCTTGTCTGTCAGTGTCTGCCACAGGGCTCTCATATGAAATGAAATTTTATACTCCCTGTGCGTAAATCATTCATATTTGCACAGCTGGCCAGGGCTGTGTGGAAAGACTTAGAGACATTTTGACAACTAAACAAAGTTAATTTGGAAAACTATTTGCATTCTACTCAAGTTCAGACTGAGGAAGATATTTTCTACGCTTATCAAGCACAGAAAGCAGTATTTGTTTTCTGTTGAGGGGCATTCATGAACTCACAATCACCATGTGGGCTCCTCCTACATGGTTTTGAGGACAGATGTAGAATTAAAAAGCTGTGTTTTAAGTTATGTTCAAATGTTTGCCTGTATTTCAAGCTGTGACCAGCTAAGTGCTTGAGACAGTTTTTATTGCATGTGTGTGTTTTGTTATGGTTGCAAAAGTAATTATTTTGTTCTTTAATCGAATCTGTCTGGGGCTTAATGGACTGATTCTGATGGATTAGGCTGGTTTCCTGTCTCCCCTCCTCCCCCTAAACATATACACTGGTAACCACTCCACTCAAGCAGTTGTGACTTGTAAAGACAGCCCAAGGCCATTTTATCCAGCCATAATCTGTGTGTCCTTTAGTACAAACACTGTAAAAATGCAGCTTTCAAACGTGCTGCAGTTTGGAGCTACCGGGATCACACGCCGGCCTCGCGATCACCACTTGAGGCTGGCTGATGGTTAAAAAGGGCTTTCCAGCGGGGCTTGACATCGTGTCCTGGTGCATGACTTATAATGAGTTTCCTGAAGGCGCCTGCTTATGTAGCGATGTACTGCCAGTGTAAGTTTACCGCAAACACTTGTGAGCGTTTTATCCTTTGAACGTAAAATACATGAAAGTTAATGTAAAAGCATGTGGTCATCTTAAAAGATATACAGTCATCTGTTATTGTGTTCAGTCTTTATGGTGATTGGCATTTGTTTCCATCCTCTGATTCACTGTTCAAAATGTGACCTAAAATGTCTCGCAAATTATATAAGATTGAGAACAAATGAAATAATTTTTAGAAATGAGATGCACCATGAGACCAGCCCTTCAATTTAAGAACAGAAAGGGAGTTTAACGTGGTCACCACAGGTTTGTCAGTCTGGTATTTCTCTCTGCTGTGGTCATTATTCATGATGTGCTCAGGGAAACGCCTCAAAGACGGGCTCAGTTTGTGAGGCAAATCTGTTCTTTTTCATATATAAAAGCGAACTGTTCTCCTCTCCTGTGCGTGTGGTTGTTTTTCAAGTGCTGGTGATGGCCTTCATCAAACTTTAAGGCTTATCAAGACTACGCGGGTGTAAATGGCCACTCAGCATCCGATTATATCAGCAGTAAATTTGAAAATAAAAAGGTGGGTTTTTTTTTTTACGTATTTCACTATCTGATGACTTGTCTTTGCAGTCATGCTTAGCCTCTTGCCAGCTGCAGAGCATCACTTCTGATCTGATTTCAAGTGAAGATAAGCATCTATTTTACCCAAAACCTTTTGCAGCTATTACAAACCATTTTTTTCTTTCTTCTACAGAAAATATAAACATTCATTCACCATTAACAAAGGCGACCACTGTTTATAATGCTGACGTAAAACAGCAGATCAGGCTCTTTCTATCAAGCTTGCATAGTTTGTTTGTGTTATGATGGAGATAACATAATTGTTTTCTTTTCTCTTAGTTCAAAATGTGGGTAAGAAAGTGTAGCCCAAGCTACCAAAAACCGTAGTTTATTATAATCACTGCTTTTGAGTGTTTTCTGTGCATGTGAAACTCGTGTGACGCATATACCAATTAGTACATATGTTTTTACAAGAGAAACCGTGACCTCTGCATCGTGTCTGGCACATGTTGTGAATGAGGAGAGAGGGGGCCCTGTGGTTCTGAATGTACAAAGTACATTATATTTATATGACAATACTAGTAAGTTGTTTTACTTTGCCTTCTTTTCTCTCAAGGTCAACCTGTGATCAAATCTAATGTCCGTATTTTTGCGTTTATGTGTGCACGGCAATTTTTAATCGCATCAGGTATGGTTTATAATGCATCATACAAACTCTGACAAATCAAAGTCAGGCTCCCTGCAGAGACACACAGAGGAACATCAGCGCCGGGTCAAGATGTGAAAGCCCTCTGACTGTCGACAGCAATCCTCCCGGGGTACATTGATGTTGTGTTCGGACCGCACACTCACATGTTGTGTGCAGTCGCCAGAGGCCTCGGTGCCAAAGGTCAGAACTGTAAGGATATATCATTGTGCAACCTCCTTTAAAGAAAAAAAAAAAAGTGAGTATGAAATTTGGACAAGGTGCAGTGTCAGGCATCACTGGTCGGGTATTTGACAATCCTTTTCTCGGAATGTGGCATGCAGAGATGGAATGAAGCGTGCTAGATGTACCTGAGGTCATGGGAAGTATTCTCCTGAGCACATCAAGGGAATCCCTGATTGAAGAATGAAATTGCATTTTTGCTACAGATATTTTAAGATAATTTGTATGGAGAGGTGAAAGAAGTATCAAGAATCAGTTAATCATTCAACTCCATTAAAGCTGCATTAATAAATAAATGTAGCTGAGTGAGAAAAAAAAACGTAAAAATTGTACCAGATTTTAAGTTATCAGCAAACACTAAGATCATTTTTCTATTAAACAGTCCATGTTTCATTCTGTTACACACATTGTGGTTTTGGGGGAAATGTAAAGCTACTGAAGGCAGCTGAAACAAAAGCTGCTCTGGTGAATCACACACTGCTTCCAGACACTAATCCTGCCAGGAACAGGGTGGGGAAGAAGACAAAATAAAAGTTATCCAACTTGAGAAACTGCCATTGTATTTCTGGGAATAAGAAGCAATTCTAATCTGCAGGTAGAATCCAAATGTGATGAAATTTGCAATTGCAGCAAGCGTAACTCTATGCATGAAAACCAGCACTGCTCTAATCAGAAGCTGACATTTGAGTACTGAAGATGTTGGGGGTCTGGATTTATGCCATTGGTTCATACAACAGCAGGGCAAATTGTTTTTAATTTTCTTTCCAAGTGAAACTACTTTTTCTTTCAGGTAATGTCTTCTACCCGCAGTGAAGTTTGAATTGCTGGCGAGTAACTGGAAGCATTATAATCACTACCACTCATGTTATTTCTGTAACTGAATCATGTTCCTTCATACTTACGTGACCATTTTTACATGGTACAAGTTAAACTATGTTTTGTCTTGTTAACTATAAACACACATTTCATGGATGACTTATTACTTTGCTGATTTACTCCATTTAGACGAATGACCCCCAGCTGAAACCAGGCTCTTGGGATCTCGCACCTCATTTTCACCACTTACCCCGAGAACCAGTAATGACAGCTGCGCTTTCTCTCACCCTCTCAAAGCCGAGTGGTTTTATGAATTCAAACTGACCTCGTTGGTAATCCTCGGCCATTCACTTGAATAGATCTTTTCCTCTTCCAATCTTCTACTTCTCCAGTTTTTCTCATCACATTATCTCGTTCCACCTTTGTACTTTTGAACTCTATTTGAGTAGGCCTGCCAAAAAAATGGCTGGGCCCCAAATATTTCCAATGACTGGGTCCTGTGTCCGCATGCTAACTACATTTTACAGGATATTTATATTTATTTATATTTCAATTAGGTTTATTTTTGACCATTTAATAAGAAATCATGAGTATAAAATGTGATTATCACTGCTTATACAAGAATGAACACGATTATTTTTAGTGTCCATGGCCCCCCCAAGGGCTTGTCCCCAATCATCGACCAATTTCCATGAACTTTTTTTGCAACAGCTACAGGCCCAATGGAGTCACATCACATCGTGTCAGAGTCACAACAAGACTGTTGAGTGTTAAAGACATCGTTACACTTCCACACGTCTTACAACGCTGGGCCTGGAGTGGCAGAAGGGTTTAAAAGTGCAACCATGACCCTGCTGATGGAGTGTTTCTGTGTGGTCAAACGGGGTCGCAGGTTCACAGAGGAGCAGCGAAAGGTCAGGCAGGAGTGGCAAGCAGGCAGTACATTTATCCAAAACACATCGTTGGGACACGCGTTTCTCATCCATCCCCTCTCAATGGCCCACTTACTCTTTTCTTTTTATGGTTCATCTTCATTTGCTTCTCGACATCAGCTCAGTGGCCACATGTAAACACATGAAGCATCAGAAGACGCATTTTCATTTGGTTTTTGTGTGAATTGGACTGGACACCTTTAGAGCCCATCTGTGGCAACTCTTTGCTTGTTAGCACTTCAGAGAGCATTCTTCCCGTGTGTTCACAGGTCCGATGTGATTTATCTATGTGACAAGTGTACAAGCTTACTCACACTGCTGTAATTTGTAACGGTTTTCCCGTATTCAATTCGTTTGTGGACCCAGAAGGGGAAGCCGGAAAGGTGGATGGTTTTAACTGTTTTATTTAAAAATGAGTTGAATGGTAATGGGTAGGCAGTTTGTAGAGGAGAGGCTGGCAAGGAGCGTCGGGGAAGCTCTGGCAGAGCCTGAGGAGGAAGGAGAGGCGAATGACGATTATGAGGATTATCTTAGTAACTCTCAGAGCAGTACTCAAAAACAGCACAAACTTGTCAACTACTACCACGAAGACGAAAAGAATTACCTGGCAATGAG
The DNA here is from genome assembly GCA_001698575.1 of Mola mola. NCBI lineage: Eukaryota > Metazoa > Chordata > Actinopteri > Tetraodontiformes > Molidae > Mola > Mola mola. Next base: position 12,504,687 of record KV751325.1, read on the forward strand.
TGGAAGTGAGAGCCCCGTTAAATAAGGGGGCTGGATTGGGAGATGGAGAACAGGTGTGCAGGGCTGCCAGAAGCCAATGAGCCAACTACGCCCCCCTGCAGAGAGAGAGAGAGAGAGAGAGAGAGAGAGAGAGAGAGAGAGAGAAAGAGAAGGCAAATGGAACTAGAAATAAATGGAAAATAAAAAAGGAAATGGGGAGACCTGAGGTTGCCAGTGGAAAGAAGACACAACCAAAGCCAAAACAGACCAGCAAACACAAAATAAGGAAAATAGAATATACATAAAATCTGCTTGCACAGATAAAACCACAACAGGAATTGTTATTATCATAAAATCCCCCTTAAGGCAACAAAATTGGCTGCCCCAATAAATATTTTCATAATTTCTGTCGTTAAATCTGTCTGCTTTCGTAAAACTGCTGATAAAAACTTTTGTTATGAAGTCATTTGAATTCATGATTCAAAAGAAGTGTTGGCTAATTCAGAGCACCCTGAGGACTTTAGTTAAACTGTAGCTCATTTTCTACGTTATGTTTTAATTTACTTAATAAAGTTAACAAATTCATCTCATTATGATGTTGAACTCCACTCTTGCTGCCTCATGAACTGAACAAGAAATATCAGTTTGCTGTCTGGACTCTCATTATATTCTTCAAAAACTCATCTTGAAATGCATCCCTTTGCATGTAAATATGAAGTATGTGCACTCAAACTTTCAAACTGTCAGCGTAACCATCTTCCCGGCAGGCTGTCCCTGATCAAGACTTCTTCTTGTCGGTACACTTGGCCAGCCAGCTGTGGTTAGAATGACTTGGCTGAATGGAAGTGTTTAACAAGGCTGTCGCATGGCCCTCACCCTGACCACCGCGCACATACTGCTCATGAAACACATCCATATGTAAAGCATTGGCATTGACTCCTCTTTTGATATTCAGCATGAGGGTAATAGGCATGACTAATGAAATGGTGTTTATACTGTGGCATATAATAAGACACAATTCCACTCTCTTAACCTGGATTTGGAGCTAAATTATCCAATGTATTCACTGTCATCAGAAAAAGCTGGCAGTTGTAAATATCAGTAACAGGAGAAGGGATTGGGTTTTTGGAAAAGATTTCACGCTGCAGGGTGTTTTTGTCTCAAAACCATGTCTGTGGTCCAGTTTCATAGTCATTTTATGTTCTGAAATCTTCACTTTGCCAAACATGTGTCCATCCAATTCCATAAACACCAGTCAAAGCTGCACATTCGCATATATGATTTCCAGAGGCCCAAAATCTGATCACCATCTGTTTCGACCTCTGAGGATGTTAGATTGACTCCCAATTCATGGATCTTGGCACACATAGACAAATGTCCACTAGCAGTTGCATGCCAGTTGGCTCTATATTTTCATTGTGTTTGCAAGTTCATTACAGTTGACCTCAGTAAATCTGGAAATCCCCTTTTAGACTCCTGTTCTCACACTCATAGAAAAAATCTTAACATGTTTTTGTCTCTTTATCAGAACGATTTTTCTATATTTTACATTTTATTCATGATTTTTCCTTAACATTTCAAATCTTTTGCTTGCTATTTTCACTATTTTATGCCTTGAACCACTTTAACCTGGGCCTGTGAAAGAGTCACTGTGCTGCTATATTTGAGAAATGTTAATTTCACGTTAGCATATTTGTGGTTAAACGAATTTAATAAAATTCAATCTCACATCTTTTACATCACTTTGTCTATGCCATGAAAATATGCATTATATCTATGAGGAACTTTAGCAAAAACATTGATTACCCAAATCTAACCTTAACCTCATAGACCCTTAAAGAGAAGGGAAAAAAAGGGCCAAGGTACGGTCCTCAATTTGGATGATTTTCTCTCATGTTTGGATTCTTTCTATCACAACCTAACGGGTAATTTACAACCAGTTACACACTGGGGTATTCTAGACACTTTTTACAGTGTGTCTATGTAACCTTTGCCTGTATTATTTCACTAGATTTACATTATTTGGGTACAGTGATCTATGAAGACCATGACTGTAATTCACTGCGCCCAAACCATCAGTAACAGGATTTTCCACCTAATTCCAAGCAGACTTTCATCTGTTCTGTGATGAGAGGTCAAGGCACACCTGCAGATTAGCTTTTTTCCATCTCCACACATGCACACGCTGCATTATGATATACTGCGGCATTTCCTCCAGACGGAAAAAAACCTGGTGGTGTATTCAGGGTGGTTTAATTCAGCTTCTGGTCTTTTTCTTTTGATTTAAATCCCTCATGAAATGTGCACAGCCAGGCCAGAATAGCACCTGTAAACGCTTTACTTCTGCTCCTGGATTGTAACAAGAAAGAAATGTGGAACATTCATAAAAAAATAGATTCGGCAGATCTACGAGCTTGTTTTATGACGAAACTCAGCACTGTCTTACAGATTATCATGACATATATGTTTTGAAGAATAGCCTGGGTTATTTTCGTGGTTTTTTTCTTAGTATCTGAAGAAGCATGTGTAACAAAGTCAAGGGCAAACTGGCTGTATGGGAGGCTGTCATCATTCTACATGGGACATGGGGCCCATGTTTGTACTGCAAATATGCCATCTTAAAAGACTGCACTCTAACCGCAGAATCACCACTAATGGGACTGAAATGTTGTCTCATTCAAAGGGAAGACATATCAAAACCCCTCCTTACCAAGGCCGAACTCGAAATTGCTAACAGTTCCCTCCTCTGTTCATTGTCAATGTGTAACTGTGTGTCCGCATTTTTTCTCTGACTACGAAACGCATTCCTAGACATTGCTGCTGTACTGCATAAGATGATGGCCCTGTATTAAAGCACCAGCCTGGCTGCAATTTTATATTCTTATTGACTAAAATAAATTCTTCACTCATCTGGACAGCTCATCTGTGTCAGATTCAGAAGATTTGTGTTGTTTCTGGTCATTAAAGCCTGTCTGTGATGGCAGGCAAAAGATTAAGAGGATTCACATCAAGGAGAACGTTATGAGCTGCAGCATGATGAGAAAATGACCAGAAAAAATCAGCATTTTCACTCATCACAATGTGCTGTCATTCAATGTAAAAGGACAACGTGTGATCGGCCAACATAATCACTGCTAATGTACGTACTGTTCTAATACTGTACAAATCACACGGTAAATCAACATCACGTTCTCTTATTGCATAAGAGGGAGGCTCTTTGATCCAGTCAAAACAATGAAACAGAAAAGTCACTTAAGATTTAGCTTCGGGAAAGAAGCTGGCAATAATTAGAAATGCATGCACACATGCTTATATGTGGGAAACTGCTTTAATGATGGCTTACTTACAGCTTCTCACACCTCTCGGCCAAGTCACAATCTGCCAATCAAAACTGTGCTGTGGTCCTGATCATCATCAGCATGTAAATATCTCATTCAGCTCATGAATCAGTAAGTTTATGGCAAAGAGGATACCTCAGGGGATGTATTGCACTAACACTTCTCAACCGCTAGGTGGCCCCATGAAGTTGTTTATCTAGTGATTAGGATCCACCATGGCCACTTCCACATTTTGCTTAAAACTGCAATGAGGTGTAAAAAAAAAAAAATACCCCACTAGGGTCTATGTCTTCTTATGCTAAGAAATAGTCAAGTTTTGCTAAAATTAATTCAGGCTCTGCCTTTAGACAACCCAGCTCATAGAAGGAGACTAAGGAAAAATTGCCTCGGCAAAGTAATGGGGCAGTGGAATAAAGCTCTCGGTGTAATTAAGATTACTACTCTTTATGCCATGTGCACAGTCCAGTGATGGAGCAATTATTGTGAAGCTGTGTCGAGGGAGAGGAGGTGAAGCACAGGGATGATTGCAGGGTGAGAGAGCATGTGAGCAGGCAAGTGAAAATTTGGGAAGAGGGTGAGAGGTTGTAGGTCAGGCTGGGTGAAGCTGAGAGAGGAGATGTGGACGTGTCTGAACAGACCAAATGAAAACACGAGACTGTATTTTTACTGTAACACTAGATTCACGCTAGATGGTAATCAGTCACAATTACTGAAGTGCTCCCTCCTCTGATGTACACTGACAATTGCTGTAAAACTCACAACATTCAGTAAATGTCAGCAGTGATCCCCACACAGTGCATACTGACTTATTAGCACAAATTATGTACCTATAAGACTGTTTTTCATGGTCATTATGAAGACCAGGCTTGTGATATAAACATAAAAACAAAGGCTGCTGTGGCAGTGGTTAGGGTTAACCAGGCTCTGTTAACATCACAATGCACATTCTTTCCTCATGAATGTTTAGTTTGTGTGCAAATAATGCACTGCAGTGTAAACACACGTGTTTTGTTTTAAAAAATGGATACAATTTTTTTCTGCTTTAATCAATTAAATCACATGGGCCTAAAGTGGGTGGCCAAAAAGTTGTCTGTTTTTTTTTTTTTTTTTACAGTACGTTGTAGAAATTATATGTGTCTATTTTCAGCTGGGATTTCACTTTCCAGCTCCTCCTATCCACATGACAGTGCATTCTTGAGCAAGACACTGAACCCCGATCGCTCCTTTCTATGAGGCCAGTGCCCTGTCTTGTCATGGCATCTATCCAGACATTTCGATAAACATAAATGTCTAACAAAATCAACCTCATGGTGGTACAATTCAGACTGGGACCAAATCAAGCATGCATGAAAATGTACCCAGTAGTTGTGGCAATGATTCAGTCTATAGAAGAAGACTAAACATATGCACAGGCTGTCATCACCACCCCTTTATATACTGTATGCATATACACTTCCTAAATCACATTTTGTTATTGCAGAAAATGACTCAGCAGTGCTATAGTCAAAAAAATTAAAATAGAAAAAACACTTTACACTAACACAACATTGGTCATTAGATGTCATATCTGCAGCACTGCTCACACACACACACTTACTATAATATAAATGCCGCAGACAACCTCAGTGCTAATCTGGAAACAAGTGGATATGGTAAACAAAAGTGTCTTTGTTGGAGATTTAAAGAGATTTATGTAGCTTACTTTGGCCCCGTATAAGGAGTCAGTGTGTGTGTGTGAGAGAGCTCTGTGACTCTGACTGCTTGTACCACTGCTGTGGCTGAACAAGCTTACACCTCAGCCAGACCTGGGTCGGCTGATTGCGTGGACATGCAAAAGTGTGTCAAAGGGTCTCTGCTGGCCCTTGTGGCAGTTTATCCCCTTTCCATTGCAGAGACTCAACATTGCATTATAATAAATGGTGCATTAAACTAAATGTGTTTCCAATATTTCTAAGCATTACAAATCATGCTTTTTGTTTAGTGACTCGGGTGGCAACCTTTGCCAATTTTTCACTCTTGCTGAAACTTAATTCCAATAAACATATGCCAAACTAAAAGCTGCATGTCCCTGGCCTTGAAAAGTAAAGCTTTAGCGATGCTTTGATTCGATGAAATCACGCAAATCCTCACCACTGGATGAAATTCTTTGTTAATAAATGTATATAGTATGCACATGATGTGTGGGAGGTAGCTTTATTGAATTCAAAGCTAATGTTTAACCCGCTGTAATAATAAATGTGCAAATGTGATACGGTTCACAAATGACCCCAGAACTGAACAGTTGCACCTTGTCGTACAAGACGGAATGCTAAACCAGATGAAAGCGGTGTGTGTGTGTGTGTGTGTGTGTGTGTGTGTGTTCAGTTAATGGGGCAACAGGGGCATTGAGTCACAAACCTTTCTGAAGTAAACTCGTCCATTCTAAGCGGCTCCACATCATGGCACTCATGGATTACCAAACTTTCGGCTTTTTTTTACAAACATCTAATGAACAGTCGAACCATGCATCTGGAATGCTTCTTCAATAACTATTTGGTCACCCAAATATTCCATATAGTGTTAGAGAAGTGTGAAAACATTATTTTTACACAGTGAAGAAGGAAAGTACTTGCGGCCATGGAGAACTCAGAGAGCATTTGGTGGACTGTAGTGGAGTGCGCTTGCAGGATCCTTGGTGTTTCTACAGCAACTGGTAAGATATTATTTTTTTAAAAAAAAGAAAAGTTCTATGAGGATTAAATTAATTTGTATCACTTATGGTTTTAGTATTATTATTTGGAAACAATAGCCATTATACACACCTTAGATCATCAAACTCACTTTTCAAAACTATAAAAACTATAAGTGTTAAACAAAAAATTAACAAAAGAATAACTGGAGCAGTCATAGCAATAGTAGATATACATTTGTTCTGCTATAGAATGTTGCAACCTGTTGTGTAAAATCGATATCTGACTCCTTGCCTGAGCTGAAAATGCCACTTTTTAGGAGCTCTCCTGCAAAGATACTTATCCAGCTGGGCTTTTAAAGGATTTCAGGAACCCAAAGCATGACAGTCAGGTGATGACGTTGACTTTCAAAGAACATCAAACCATCTCTTTGCTAATATGTGGAGCATATAAAAACATATTTGATCGTACATAACCTTGCTGTTCATGTCCCACCTTCAACGTTTCCATCAGTTAGACAGGGACTGCTTGCGCGGGGCTCCATTAAATCATGACGGGGAAATCATTCTCTCATTCTCTTAAATCCAAACAGCTGCAGACACTGAGAGACAGACATGTGCTTTGCATCAGAGCAAAACCAAGTCTCTGTATCCAGCTGGGTTACAGGGCTTAATTGATCACAAGCTGTTATTCTTTCACACCTATACGTCCTTTCAGTGCATTGTTTCTGTGTGAGTTTTTATGGTATGTCTGCGTGTGCCGCTGTCTCTGTGTGTGTGCACCTCATGTCTCCATGTCTGTGTTGGCCTGTCTGCCTCTGTGTGTGTTCCGTAAACATGCAGGGAGCACATGTATGTTAATATCCTGCTGGTCTATATGCAGTGTTAATTTATCTACCTCTATAAACTATAAGCTAAGCCATTCCCCTGATTTCCCTCCAGTGCAGATTGTATCTCAGCATTCTAGTAAGCAGGGCAGAGAAAATTATCTCCATGTGTTCACCATGCGTACCTGCATTGGACCTGACAGGAAAAAAATGAATGGTTAAAAAATACTTTTTCTTTACAGTTACAGAATTACAGAGTACAGAGTTGATATCATTGTCATATCTTTCTGTTAAGAAGCTAGTTACCTTAGTTTATCATTAGGACTGGAAATAAGGGAAACAGTTATCACTGAACCAGCCGATCAGCACCTGACCTTAACTGGTAGGCTACCACTTTATAATTCTGGTTTAATTACTAGGGAATGTTTACATAAAACAAGTTCGACAAGCAGTAATTGGATTGGATTGGATTTGCCTTGCCACATTCTAATCAGATATTCATGCTCATCAAAAATAACCTACATACCGTTCAACTCAGTACTGTTTAACTCTCAGGAAAAAAAAAACAAAAATAAGAAATCAATCATATCAAGCGACCGTATTGATCTCTTCAGGAGAATCCGTCTTGGCCTTTGTTCACTATAGTGAAGTCAGAGGTTAATGGCAGCTTTAGAAGAGCTCCAGCGTCTTGCTCAAGGGCACTGCCGCAGTCAATCATGCAGACAAAGAGAAATTAATTAGAAGCTTCCAGTTGCAGCCAACTACACATTTCTTTTTACAATAAATGTGGGCTTTCATTTGAACACAATGAAATTTGTAAAGGACAAGAAATAATGTTTTGTGTCATTCATCACTCAAACACCCAAGAAGAAGAGAAAGGGTCAAATAAAATTTGACAGACTGTATAGGGGGGGTTTTCACAAAATGGCCAGGTTACCTTCAAACTGTAGTGTTTCTCTTCTAAAAGAGGAGCTGTGACGTGTGTGTCCACTCACATAAAATGACCTACCATGACAGCAGTGATGTCATCACAAGCATGAGTTAGCTATTACCAAAATGTTGTGTCCTTGGTGGAAACAATTACAATAATTACCCATGAATTGGTCTTTAAATATCTTTACATTTATGTCATCGGTTCAAAACTACCCATTAGAACGTAAAGTAGAAAGTGATACCAGGTCACTTTGAGTCAAGTCCTGTCAACTGAAGCCAACCCACAATTGGCTCAAATGTCACAACTATGACTTTTCCCTCTAGAATACTGCAATGGTTACACTGAAAATATCAAAACAAACATGGCCCTGCCTAAATTTAAATATATATATATGCTGAGGGGACAACAAAAAGCTGCACTACACAATGTTGTATTAGATTAATAGTGCTTACACACATTTTTAATCATCCTAGTTTTCACCAGTTGCTCCACCACAGCAGCCCAGCCTGAAACTAACAAGGAAATCATGAACAAAGTCTGACATCTGGTGGACAGAATCTGCTCACACTAGCTCTCTCAATAACTAAAAACACAAAGATTTTCTTCTCTTTTCAGTGTTATGTGGTGTGGGAGTGGAGACCCTACAGCATGGAGAATTCAACAGCCTTGGCATTTACCTAATGTAAGTGCTTATGTTCTCACACATAATTTTTTGCATGAATTTAATGCTGGACTTCAATATGGTTTAAAAAATGTGTGGCCTGAGGAGCTGTTATAAAACAATTACTAATTAATACTGTATCAGCCCTCATATTCATTCATACACAGTATATCTGCACTTGCAAAGAGACTAGCGGAGTCAGAGGGATGAAGTGAGGTCAGAGGAGGGCAGAAAGGAGATCATCCTTCAGGACTACTTATTATCTCTGTGGCTCGCCGCCAAACTCCCACAGAATCACAGGAAAACATCTCCCAAAGGAAAGCGGGAATGAACGATTGTTTATTCTGTCAGTACACACAAAAGCTGACGGAGCACTGCACACACAAACAGGAGCACACAGTTCAACAAGATTAAGAACAAAAAAGGGTCAGTTTGGGGGTGTTTTTAGTTTTTGGGTGTCTGGTTCACTGGTTAGATGGCTATCAGGCTATTTAAACAAAAGAGTGAAGGGGGCAAATACTGTAACTCCAGTGCGCCATATGAAGCCACTTTAAACCACGTTTCGCTACCCACATCTTGCACAATTGAGAACACAAACTCATCACCAACAGCCCTAGTTAAAATACACAGAAAGTGACATATTTAGATGTTATTAAAACAGCCCATAAACAGTTTAAAGTGACTGTATCAGTTTCATCTGGCCCTAAACTTCTTTCCGCTTCCAGAGTGTCATCTGTTGGCATCATGATTTTTGAGCTGGCTTACTTCCTGGATGCTGTCCTGTCAATGTGTCTGCCGTGAGTAAACAACATCTGTAGCATAACCACACGGATGGAAAAACAATGCACACAATTATGCTCTAGGTCATTTTTAAACAACTGGTGTCTGTCACATCGGAATTCACCCCACTGTCAGTCGTTACTGTCACAAAAAACTAAAAGTGTGACTTCTCAGTCTTCACTATCATAAAGACAGAATTTTAAAATGAGCCCCAGTCTTTTTCCCCTTTTTTCTCTGTAGCTGTCCACCGGACTGGCAGCTATTTTTGATGTGGGGGAAGATGGCTCGCGTCGGAGGCTTCCATAAGTTCCTCTATTACTCCATAATGTCAGTGGTCTGCTTCTTGCACCCTGTGTTAGTGTGGCATGCTATTATCCCAGGTAAAATTGTGTCATCAGGTACAAAGCTAATAACAATAATCACAGTGCTGCTTACTGTGCCGTTTTTCTTATTTTTGATCAGCAGACTTTTGACCGTTCTTTGTAGCCTGCATAGACTGAAGCGGTTAAATTGAACTCAGCCATGTCATAATATTTACTGTGTAAAAAGCTTGTGTAATTACTGTGTCCTTTCCGCTTGCAGGCACAATGCTCCTGGTGACAGCCTTTTTCAACTTCATCCTGAGCAAGAAAACAAAGATCAAGCTCCCCAAACGGCCGCAGGAGAGTCACAGCGACCAGGGCCTGACCACTGTTTGTGTGACAGAGGGAGCACATTCAGACAGCAGTTTCTCTTTCCTCCGCAATGGGATGGGGAGGAGAGGGGGAGGACTGGCTCTCGCCTCAACAGACCGCTGCCTCGGCCCTGGAGAGAGGGGAGAGAGTGTCCAGGCCATGCTGGAGCTAGACCAGACGGCAGCACATAAAGATGCAGACGGGGAGAGGAGGAGATGTAAGGAGAGGAAGCTGATATTCTTCAGACGGCGGGAGGAGCCAGCGGAGAGGGAGATGGAAGAGATGGACTGCTACAATGAGCCAGACACCGTCTCCGACACTGCGCCCATGATCACAGATTGAGCATCGCACTGTGCACAGTCTGATATCACACAAAGCAAAGCGTGTGTAATGGGCTCAGAATGATTGACTGCAGCCAGCTGGTGCTATGCGGTACATTATGAAATAACTGAGTAGCCCAAATATGACTTATAATAAAACATACAATTCCATGACAAAAATATGAGCGTTATCAGGTATTTTTAAATGTTCACCGGATTTGCATATTTTTCACTAAAACAAGATGATCTAAAATTGAAGTAGCACAATTCTAACAACTTCCCTTCCGTGAATTCAGACATTCAATCGTTTTGTCCTAAAAGTGCAAGTGGGTGGCTTTAATCCTGCCAGCACTGATTAAAGGGCAAACATCAATGGCGAGCAATCCAATCTCGTTACTGGAGCATACATTATTCATGAGACAATAAATTAGATCAACTGTTTCCCTTGTTCAGCATCAGAGAAAATCCTTACG
>KV751325.1:12515488-12526339 GCA_001698575.1 Mola mola
CTGAAGTCTTCTCATTGTGTGTTTGTCGTGTGGCAGCGGTGACCATGGAGACGGAGCTCCGAGAGGAGTGCTTGCATTATTGTGGTGATGAGAAAAGGATCTGATCACCCACCAGAGTCCCACCACAGGCCTATATTTTAACACAATAAAGCTCATGTGCCAGCGTAAAACAAAATTACAATGTTCATACACTAATAATATATCATACATTGTGCACTGACAATATTAATAGGGTGTGTGAATCAGACCGATAAGCCCTTTAAATCACTCTTAAATTAGCATTAAAAAATGTCTGTATCAACATCTTATTTAATTTCTTTGGGTTTTTTAAGATACTTTTCTCCATGCAGACATTTTTCTATTGTTCAGGTCATAAATCAATACTACACAGTACACACACTGTATTCCTCAGATCATTGTTGACTGAAAGGTAGCTATAGGAGTGTATGTAGTCTTGAGAAGGAGTCTCTCTGTAGTATCAAAGCTTAGGAGAGAATCAATAACAGCAGAGAGCTTCTCTCATCACAGCCCATCTCGCTGTCTGGGGTCGCATACTTGAAAACACACTACGGCTGGAATATAGCTTAGACAGCTGGGTCATTCTCTGTATTTGACACCAATTTCATCCCCGGCAGCTACATGGTGCCTCATATTCTTTCATCTATTTCAACATATGTTTTTGCACAATGTATCAAAGACATGACATGGGAATGCAGTCAGATGGGGATGAGATATTTTGATGGTCTGTGAGGAACAGAGGGTCTTTGTCCACATAGTTTGCTGCTCATTGGCCCACAGTTAGCAGCCAAGTGACCCACTAATAATGGAAAACAACTTCACCATTTCCAATCCACTTCCACAAATGTTTTCACTAACTTTGTCATAGCCCATTTCCTTGAGAATGAGCTGTTTTCTGCAGGGGAAGTGATTCAGCTGCGGGACCTATACTTCCTCTGTGCCTGTTATAAAGAGAAAGAGGGAGAGAGACAGACTTCCTACAGTCTGTCTCTCCACCTTACAACAGTTTCCTAGATGGCAGATCCAGGTGCAAAAACAGGATGGGGGAAATAAGGGAGCACACCGACTTCTTCCCCTTACAGCCAAGCTGGATCAAAAACAGGATAGGTGCTTTAGTGTGCCTTAAAAGGAATTGGATTTTCTTATCACTGCACATGTGTAGGCAAATAAAAAAAAAATACTGTGTGTTTGTATTATTTGTTTATGCAGGTGGTTTGCTTTCATTCTATAGATATAACGCACACATTTAAAAAAGCAAGGAAAAGATCCACGGTCATGAAATTCAAGTATTGGAAAATTCTAAATTTGCAGCATCTTTTAGTAGCCCGGGAGATTATGGATCAAACAAACAAAATCCGCTCTACAACAAACAGATATTAGTCATTTTCTTTTTTTGAGGAAGGTGACTGTGGACACCTTGATGAAGAGGTGAGAGGTATACCATGCTCTTTGCCCCGCCCACACTCGACGCTGATTGGCTGAGGCGTATCAACGTGGCGCTCTATTGGACCATCCCGCTGTCAGTTTTAGCTTTCAGCCCTGGCCGCCAGCCGCCCGGGGAGGAATGAGGACTGACAAGGGAAGGCGAGCAGAGACACATCGCCGCTGGATATACGGAAGAGGACCAAGGACGCGCTGTGATATGGTGAGAGGCAAAAACTGATTTACTGCCGGGTATTTTTGCACGAAGGGACCGGGACGGGAGGAAGTTAAGCGGCAGAGCCATTTGATGGAAGCCAGACATCAGTGTGGCAGGTGAAAGGCTGTTCCGAAGTTGGATAACGGCAGAAATCCAGTTTCTTACACGTAGGAGCGGAGGTTGCTGGTGTTAACCTTTCCCTTTTCTACCGTAGGCCGCTCCTGTAGAAGCAGTTAGACAAAAAACTGCCTCCATGATCTTCAGCAGCTGATATGCTCATGAATGCGTCTCTCCGGTTGCGCCGAGTCTCTAGATTTGGACGTTTTTGGGGTTTATTTCATTTGGATCTTACCTTGGCCTTTTACGCGTGCCACGGTGGGTTGTGTTCGGCGCGCAGCGGCCGAGTTGGGTGCGATAATTGAACAGGAGCCTCTGGATGATCGAGCCAATAAGCAGAGCTGCACTGAAGCCTCTTTGTCCCACCAGGGATGCTGCACTCAGAGCCAAAGCCTGATGCACGTTCAGTGGGACGGAGGAGAGGAGCATGATGTAAATTCACCTGAATCCGAGCATCAGCCCGCAGACTGACCCTGGGCTCCTTTAGCAGCTATAAGCTCTTTGGTCTGTCTCCTGCGCAGCCATGTGCAGCGGCTGAATAATGATGACAGACAGGATACACGCTTTACTACCTGTCAATATGTATGAGAGACAGACTGACCACAACGCACCAACTGTGTCAGCAGTTCCTTAATGAAAGTGGAGGTGGACGGGGGTCATTAATGACCTCACTCAACCATTTGGATGAATTAGAGTAGATGACTTTGAATCTGTTTAAGGATAATAACAGGGGGCAGCGGAAACCTCAAAGACTTTCCATCTTCTCAGTGTTCAGCTGAATTGGCACTTCACCTCCAACACACTTCCCATCCAGACAGCGGTGTGGTCATTGCTGAGCAGTCTGTTTCCTGGTTTCTGTGGTGATAATCGCTGCTCTTGCAAGCATTTTTCCCCCCTCTTAAACAACTTCTGTTTCAATGTAAACGTGCCGCTTTCTTTGTACCAGGGGGTAATCTACCCCGTATGAAATATCAAGGGTTTTGATGAACCACTTTGTTATGAATGGGTCATAGATCAAAATAGAACTGCATATATGATAAAAATGCCATATGTAAACTATATCTATAGGTAAATTGAATGCCCCCCTTGTAATGTCAAGCTTTGTAACTAAATGGGTTATGAGAGTCCCAATTGGTAACTCAGCTATTTGGAAAAGCCTATTATCCTGTAGTCCGTGTTGCTGCGGATGGTGTCAGAGCCCATAATTCAAGTTAAAGTGTCTCTTCCGTCACCGAGGCGAGCGTCCAAAGCTGCTCCACTTTTTCAGCTCGGATGTGCAGAACACGTCAAACACTAGAGGGCAACAGGATGCTGTATTTAGAGGACATGTCAGCTTGATGCAACTCAGTGAGTCCATAAGCCGAGTTGGAAAAAGGCAGAGGAGAAGATGTTCTGGAGTTTTGAATGAGATATTTCCTGCCTCTGGTCATTGGCTGACATTTTAGTCTGGGTTTTAACAACTGCTTCGTTCTCTAATCTTTCAGCAGAAGTTGTCAGACCAAAGCTCACACATATAATGTGAATATAAATGTGATATCACGCACATCAAGCACTTATTTCGTTGACCACTAACACGATATATCACTGACACATGATAAGAGGAATAGAAAAACATAATTGCGAGGAAAAAAAAAAAAAAAGGTTAACTAAATCCACATTATTAAGTTTGGTATGCTTTCTATTTCCAGCTGGTGTAGATGATGAGGTTTTGGATATTTTGCAGTGAAAGAAATAGCATGTAGGCTAAATATTGAACATCAGACATTTAAAGTAAATGGGGTTTGTGATGGAAGTGGATAGAAGAGGTTTTCAGATTCGATTTGAAGAATACCAGCTGTTGTTGTCAAACTAAAGTGACCTTTGAATTTGGACCTATTTTAAGCACTGATTTTCAGAGTTATATATCGTCCCTTTGTGTCCTGAGGCATTTGTGCTTTTTCACTGCAAAACAAATCTCAGAGACTTCTGCCATTAAAACGAATCTTCATCTTGTTTTATATTCTGATGAAGAGAGCTGGAGGAGGCGAAGGAGCGATATCCCAGATTCTGTTTTAAGTACAGAAAATTGTTCGTAAAGAATCACTGTTTTCGTTACTGTTGTTTTTTGCACTGACGCATCAAGCCAAAATTCAATTTAAGGTTAATTTTTTGTCCACCAAATTAACCGGCGGAGGTCACCTGTCGCATAAATGTAGTGCATAATCCAGCCAGTGCATAAATTATAGCTGCATTGGGTTTTAAGGGTCTAGTATCAAGACATATTTGTTGCATCTTGTATGGAGATCAAAAAAAACAAGCATTAGTCATCAGTAAGTAGCTATGAAAAGCCCTCCTGCTTGGCCCATGACCGGTGTGACATCATTGTGCAGTTTACTTTCACTGACATTTTTTTAACCACCAAGTTGGGTTAAACGTTGACTAATAACGACAGGAATTACACAATGTGAGTCCATATCAATGTCAATAGTTGTTTTGGAAGGGAAATCAGTCAGCACACACCTCAGTGACTCACTTTTCATTGTTCAGACTGTTGTGTTGCACAAGGCGTTTCATCTCCTTTATCTTGGGATGTATCCTTTCATGTGCTTTACGACACCTCGCCTTCCATGGGCCGTCATAAAATGTGAATTCACTTTTAAGAGTCCAGGCCCTGATAGCCCATATACTAACAAACAATAGTCCTTAAAAAGAGAAAGCTCTAACCTGCCATATTTTTTTCCAAATATCAGTAAAATACCTACAGTATGCATCCAAACAAAAGCTCCTACATCTTATACTTAAGCATTTTAACACACAAGTTAAATTGTGCGCGTGCTCTGAGTGAATCATGTTTGCTTTGTGCCTACCGCTCGCAGACTCACTCCCTCTAGTTTATTAACTAGAGCCAAAAGCTGCGGGTGAAGTGACCTCTCATATCCTGTCCAGGAAGTCTTTCCCATCCTTCAGTGTTAAGACTCAGTTTAACATCAAATAGCACACAAGGTCACACTCTTACTGTGATTTGTTTATTTAGGAAAACAGAACGAGACATCTTTATACATCATATAAAAATAAATAACCAGTAAGTCCTCTCCAGGTGCACACACAGAAGTGCACATTAAAAAAAACACGTTGACTGTATAACAGTGTTTCAAAGTTCAAGGTGTTAACATTTACGACCTGCCTGCAGGGCTCAGGTTTCATTGTAACAATGTTTGCAGAAAATGTGAATAAAGAAATCAATTTCCGTTTTCTTTTTGAAGAGCGTTTTTAACACTCTCTCTGTAGACTGATTGATTACAGGGAGTCAGAGGAAGATGCCCTTCTCTGTCCAGGCTGCTGGCGCTGACTTCCCTTCCTTCTCCTTCTCCTCAGGCACTGCTGCGTATCACGACCCAGCTTATGAGCTCTAGGAAACGCACACAGAGTTGCAGAACTTAAACCTGGAGCAAAGGCTGCCAATTGATACTCCTGCAGAATCTATGAGACATTTTATTACCTCTCAGTTAATAATTCAACCATTGTTTATTGTTGTATCCCTATAGACTGAGCAAGCAAAGACCATGTGAGGGGCACTAACGTGCACATTGTATGTAAGTCATGTGGAAGAAAGTGAGAACAACAGCACAACTGTTTACTGTTTTTACAGTATACAAAGACACCCCTTTTTTAAGGTTCACCGATCAACTGATCTCACCTGTTCCAGCAGCGAATCAGCTGTCTGCCCTGTGGTGCTGTTGGATTTAGACACACTTGCTCATTGTTGCTCGTCAGCGTCACTCTGAAACACACACACACACACACACACATTTAATTACACTCGTCTGGATGTGTGTGTGTGTGTGAATGGATGTGTGCAGGATCTAGCACATACATTACTGTGACTTGGTCACAGCTGGGGTTTTTAGGGTAGACCGTGAGCTTGCTCAGTTTCCCTCTGATGCCGGGCTGCGTCTGCGGACAGAAACATCTTCCCGGGACGAAAGTGCCACACGCCTCTCTGACTGCACAGACACGGTAACAGCATTAGGAGCGGAGATTAGGGTTAGGCTGAATGCTCTGATGGCCCTCTGCCTGTCAAACACCGTTACTGAAAACCCATTTTATAGAAGAATAACACACACACAAACGTGTTGAGTATGTAAATGTTACATATAAGTAAGTTCTTACCTGTAATGAGCACGGAGCAGAGGCTCAGGATGGCCAGTTGACACACTGACAGGAGCTTCATACTGGAGGTGAGCTGAGCGTTGACACTGAGCTCAAGAGCCACATGTTGCTCATTTTTATACTCTTCTTACTCCACCCCCACCCCCCGGACACACGGAGATGGGCTTTCCAAACCAGGAAATTCCCCTGGCACTTTCGCTTTCAATTGGAAACAGGGATCAGGGACACACAACCATGACCTTTTTAAACATTGTATTGATGCTAGTTTGTTTTTACAGCTAGCCACAGTGCTTCAGTACTCCTGAATGACACGGACGTCACAGCAGACTTTTTTCAGCATCAACCAACACGCCAACTTCTCTTAGTCTGCCTGCTTTGTGTCAACAACACCATGTGATTTATCCTAATTCTCTGCTTTTACAAAGAGAGTTCTTTGTGTATATATATGTGTGTGTGTGTGCGTGTGTGTGTGTGTGTATATATATATATATATATATATATAGCGAGAGAGAGAGAGAGAGAGAGAGAGAGAAGGAAATATAAGGAATAATTAAGGTGATCTGCATCATCAACATTTTAAATGTTTGTCTCATTTTTCAGCCACAGCTGGGCTCCGGTCAGGATGAGTGAGAGTCAGACCTACGTGAAGCTCAGCGAGGAGAAACTTATACCCAAGTAAGTCCTTTTAATTTGCCACACAATAAAATCCCAGTGTTTCTTATTTGTGTGTCAGCGATGAGCACTGATGTAGCATCGGGTGTCCCTGTTCAGGTCTGACATCTTGTCACTCCTGAGGACTTACAACTGTTACCACGAAGGGAAAAATTTCCAGCTGAGGACTCGCGAGGTGAGAGAAGGCTCAGCCACAGACATATCACCAGACAGGAGACAGTGCTTGTGGGGGGGGAAAAGTCCAAACAATTGGTGGGCTGTGTGAGTGGGCATTTTCTGTTGCAGGACACCTACCAAAACTGAAGCGACTCCGGAATTTTATTCCAACATGCCAAAATACCACAAAAAGCACCCTTTTCCCTCGAAACGAAAAAAGAAAGGAGGGAGGCAGGGATCACAGCTTTTAGTCATATAGACCACTTAACAAATATGTGCACGGTTAACGTTTTGCCGTTATGGTATTTGTTTGATAATCATATGGGTTTTATGGTCTGGAGTTCCCCGTTGTATTCAGCAGCAGGTTTTTGTGTGAGGGAGAGAAGCGCGTATGTGTGTTTTTAAGTTGTAGGGCAGGGTGGCCGTGATCTGTACCTCTCTTTTTTCCCCCCCTCTAACTGTGGGAAAATCCCCCTCAGTAACACATGCAATATAGGTATGTGCAGAATTAACCCATATATGTGTATAACGGGGACCAATGATAGCAACCAAAAAACTATAAAAACTATATAGCTTGAAGCACTCCAAAAAACATAACTTTAACTCAACTTTAAAATTAGAGGAGACGTTATGAGGCAGAATTCTATCATTTGCAAATGGTTAAAGAGTTTTAAATGAAAAATACAGCAAAATAGTAAAAAACACCGATTGTGCTAATCCAACACTACGCAAAATGACTCCACAAATTGCATCACACCACAACCACTCATCATCAGTCAGCTGGAGCTTTTATGTGGGATTTTAATGTGTGTCATATTCTGACTGAAAACACATGTCAATAATTCAACAGAAATGTTGCTCTGAGTGATTGAGACTTGTGGAATGACCTAAATATAGTTGTCTGTGTACTTTTCTCGTGTAAGTTACTTCCTGCAGTTTCGACAGCTCAAGTCTGGCAACTGGCAAACGTTGAAAAATTTTTCAAAACGGAAGCCAAGTGTGTGAGCCAGAGCACTTAGAAGCACAGCATCTTATTTTTTTGATCCTTACCTTTTATTTTTTTGCTAATCAGATATTATTTTGGACACCAACACAGTCTGAGTGATGAAAAAACGTTCTGTTGCTATTCCACTGTACATGTTTTAATGTGAAATTTTACGCTTTCTAAAAATTAAGCATGAGCAGCTTCCCACTTGCTAACTAGTTTGCCGTCTACATGAATGCCCAGCATTAAACAGTGCCAGTCATCGATACATTCTGCCTGTAGTAAAATTAAAGAACTCCTTTAAACTGATGTGCAGTGTTTGGAGCTGATACCAGAGAAAAAGTTCAGATATAAGTAGTATATGTTTTTTTATTTTTGCAAAAATTCCTCAAAGGAGGTTATCAAACATTTGTAATAAACAGAGTATTTTACATATACTTATATACTGCATATATACTATGTATTTTTTATTTTATGATAGGCCTTATTTTATGATTTTATGATAGGCCAATATCAGCCGATAATGTCAGCCAACCCATACATCGGTCGGGCTCCACTTTTTAAGACTTATCTGTTAATATGTAAAACACTTACTGAAAAACTGCTAGGAGAAATTAAATAAATCTTGAACACTAGAATCACAAGTGGCAACCCAAACTAAAGCTTTGAGCCTTAACCTTTAAACCAACATAAATGAGGTGTGTTCAGAGATTTCTCTAGCTCTAAAAATCCATGCTTGAAATGATCTAGGGCAGGGGTGGGCAAACTTTTGAAATTTGACAGACGGGCCGGGCCAGCACCAGATGCATACATATCAAACATAAACATAAAAAAGGCATTACAGTGTTAATACTTACATTCACTTTCAGTGGGAACAGTGTTGTTAATCACCCTTTTTTGCCAGTGCATCGAAATCTGGTGTTAGTTTCGTTGTGGCAATTCTCGGAACAGATCTGAGGTGTTCATCACTCTAAAAGTCTGTTCACACACATACTTAGAGCCAAACAACGCCAGCATCCTCTGTGCCATCTTCTGGATGTTTGGAAATTTGGCTGCGCTTAATGAAGCATAAAACTCATCCAGTTTAAAAGAGCTGAACTTCTCCTTTAATACGGTGTCACATTGGAGATCAGTCAGTTCCAACTACAACTCCTGTGGCGTCGTTTCAGGGTCTTGTGTGAAGGGAAATGACACCAGCTGAAGTGACTTGTCAATTTTTCCAAAATCTTACTCTACTGACGGCAGAATTCTCCATGCACGTCGTCTAGTGATTTCCTGTATTTTTTCACATGTCGAAAGGCCTCTCAGCGTAGCCAGGGTGAGGAAATGAGCGAATGACTTGTTTGATATTTGCTTTGAGAATAAAGCTAGGTTTGGCTAGCTTGGTTTTGAAGGCTCTGATGTTTGTGAACATTTCATGCACAAACTGGTCTCTCCCTTTGTAGCTTCACGTTCAGCTCATTCATGTGTGTCAGTATGTCCACAACAAAAGCTAAATCACAAAGCCAATCTGTGTCACTCAGCTCAGGAAAATCATCAGCTTTCTCAAGTAGCTCCAAAAATGAGATATTCTCCTGTTTGAGCTCCCACACTCGTTGACATACTTTCCCCAAACTGAACCAGCGGACATTGGAGTGGTAAAGCAAGTCGTGGTGATCAGCGTCAGTTTCTTCAAGAAACTTAATAAACTGACGATGCTGAAGCCCCCTCGATCGAATAAAGTTAATGAGTTTTTACAACTGGCTTCACTACGTGGTCAAACTGCAATACGGATTTGCACAGTGCTTCCTGGTGGATTATGCAGTGTAAGAAAATTACCTCCTGCTCAGGGTTGTCCTCTTTCACCCTCTCCTGGATACTTTTGAGCAACCCGACGTTTTTTCCAGTCAGATTTGGCGATCCATCTGTGGTAACGTTGGCATGCGTACTCCAAGGTAGTTGTGCCTCTTGATGACCCCCGACACACTGTCATACAAATCCTCTCCCCGTGTTTTCCCCTTTAGGGATTACATGGCCGAAAACTCCTCCGTTATCTCAAAATTGTCATTAATCCCTTTGATAAAAATTAAAAGCTGAGCTGAACCTCAAATATGTGCATGCAGCGCCCTCTTGTGGGTGTGTGCGTATGTGAGGTTATTCACTGGCCAGCACCACTGACAACCACTAGATGGCAGTGAGAGGCTTTTTTTAAACTATGATACTGTTGCAGGTAAAACAACGCTGAAAATGTGCAATTTAAAAAATATACCAAAAAATTACTTTATTTTACGTTTATGGTTTGAATTCTGAAAAAATTAAAACACTTGTAGCATTCAGAATAATACATATTATCAAAGTATTGGGATACAGCCACTAAGGTTGGAACTTTTTATAAATATTTTGCCCCATTAACGCAAACCACAGCAGGAAGCATGGCAATATGGCACCTTAAAATAATGAGTTGATGTTTGTGAGTTGATGGAGACAGAAGGAGAACACTTACATGTGATTGGCACACTTCTGACTATTTGCACTATTGGTGCATAGGCTGTAAACAAATGTTTGATTCAAATGAGTGCCGATGTAGTTCATGCTTTGTTTGGATATGTGGGAATGGCTTGTGCTTGTGGGTTTTTTGTTTGTTTGTTTTTTTTCCTGGATTATATCATATGAAAATATATGGAAGCAATTCATGTATATGGTTGGATTTAGTTTATGTTCATTTTTAATGTAGTTAAATAATATATCAGGAAATTATTCATTAATTTATTCATTTTCATTCAGCCTTATCATCAGTTAGTATAGCGCTTATTTTTTAATTAATCTTTAAATCTTTGAAATGTCAGAAAATAATGACTCATACTGATTTTTCACATTTCATGTTTCTGTTTTAGTTTGTCCCATCTAATTAAGTATTGGTTTAATTTTTTTCTATCCAGTTGTCAGACTCACTATACCTTTTGTACAATTTGTTAGATTAATTTTTGAGAGAAACATCATAAAATGTTTGGCATTTTTCCATTTCCTTGACAAATGACTTGAAATATAATACTAAAACTAATCCTGTAATGATCATATCAGCTCTAATTTTTACTAGATTTTATATATAAAGATATTCAGATGAGTGCAATTTTAG
>KV751325.1:12544246-12557856 GCA_001698575.1 Mola mola
TGGGGTAGGGCATATATATGTCCAAATGTTCAAGTTAATACAGGCATATTCGGGGTTCTCATCGCCGAATTAATTGCTTAATCGGGTAATGCTTACAGGGGTACCGTGTTTGCATGAGTCAAAGAGTTAGCGGGAAACTTAAATACCCCGATCATTCACGGGAATAACGTGTGTATGTAAACGTGGTCAGTCAGGGATCGCTACCCTGTCACGGCATCTGTCGCACAGTACCGAAACTGGCTCAAGTTCCCCATCACCCTGATGAACTGTATGGGGAGAACTTTGTTTCCTTATAACACAATTAACCAATAACTCCTCATATAACGACACTTATTTTGTAAACCATGGCCCCGGAAGCCTTTCTATATTTGCTTCGTTATCTTCTAAGCAGAATCTGGCCGGCTCACCAACTGTCGTTTCAGCTGACCGCTGAGTGGAGAAAGCACCGAGCGGTATGTCTGGTTGTGGGAACGCCCGAGTCGTTATCGTGGGCTGTGGGATATCCGGCATAGCGGCCGCACGGAGGCTGGTGGAAACTGGATTTAATGTGCACATACTCGAAGCGACTGGAAGGAGCGGAGGAAGGATAAAAACCACCACACTGGGTGAGCTCGTACATTGTGAGCGGTAGTTGGTCGTTCGGTCGGCTTTATCGTCTTTAAACAAATATTCAGATGTCCCGGTTTTTCATTTTACTCGCAGGAGGTCTTATCCAGCACCCCTCTGATCCACACTGATTTACAGTCAGAGGTTATGATCGCAGCTTGAGCAGCCTTTTATTGGCTAGTAACTTTAACCTGTGCCAAATAGGCTAGATTGGTGTGCCAATGCTAATCTGGTTTTATCCTGAGAGTTTGCTATAAATCGTAAAGTGAACTGATCATTGCAGGGTCACTTCTATCTCAGGATAGAAGGATCGAATTAAGGAAGTATTGCTGGGGTTTTTTTTTACATAACAAATTTCGAAATTCTCACCAGATGTGATCGTTTCCAAGGGAAAAAAAAGGAAGAAAAAAAACAGGCGGACAGAAACATGATGTGCATTTTTTTTTTTTAAATGACTCATGATATATTGTCTCTAGAAGTTTATGATTGAACTTTTATTTTTCTTTAAGAAGGTTAAAAAACCATCAATGATCAATACATTTGGACCGCAATACTTTTTGTGCAATTGCAACACAAATCAAATGAAGGGCAAAATATTGTGATGAAAACGAATTGGGACAAAAGATTATCATCCTAGCCCCGGTCACTACACTTTAACAAGGACATAAATGAGCGAAAAGCTTCAACCGTTATATAATAATAACAATAATTTTCATTTCTAGGTGATAATATTGTTGAGATAGGAGCAAACTGGATCCATGGACCCTGTGAGGAGAACCCAGTGTTTTGTCTGGCCCGTCAGTATGGACTCCTGGACCAACAGGCCCTCACTCCAGAGAATCAGGCCATGGAAATCAATGGATACCCTCCATGGGCTCCCATCTACTTCACCAGCTCAGGCAGATGTTTTAAAAATCAAAACCTTCTGATATATTAAGCAAAACAGTGGGATTTGTTTCATTCAGTTGAATATAAAGTGCTCTCTTTTCTGTTCAGTTCATAAAACAGTTAAGCAGATAGTGTATGTACTTTGCAGAAAGCCGGTGTCGTTAATGCAAATGTGGATTTGAAGTAGAACAAGGAAGGCAAGGTACAAGGGCAGTATGATGCTACATTTAAACAGAACACACTTAATTTTAATTGTATAGTTTTAGTTACTGATACATTTACCCACTGGCTTGTCAGGTTATTCATCATTTCTGTAATGAGTGAGTGAAATGATAGATCACTCTGTATTCTGTTGGTTGTATAATGTGTGCAGGTCGGAAGTTGAGCGCTGGGGAGGTCGAACCTGCTGTGGAGATATTTACTGAGGTGCTGAATGAAATTTCTGAATTTCATAGGCAGGAGATCTGGACCAGTTTGGGAGATTTCATACGGTTACAGGTACACTTCTGTCAATGAATACAACAACAATAGCTGCAGTGTGATTGTCAGCTGATTGGCTGGAACATCCCAGATGTCACTGGTAATGAACTGTATCTTGTCTTGGTGCAGGTTCAAAAGCGAGCAGCAGAGAAGTGGAAAGACATTGATGCAAGAACTAAATCTTTGCTACTGTGTGTGATTAGTAACTTGTTGAAGCTGGAGTGCTGTGTTAATGGGACTCACAGCCTGGATGACGTTGGCCTGGGGGGGTGTACCCTGTACCATTCCCTCCCTGGGCTAGACTGTGTATTCTCAGGGTGTGTATTACAGATATTCCACGCACAATTACTTAAATTATCATTTCATTAAATCATAATTTCCACATTTTCATTTTAATAATTTAATCAGTATAGTGTCTTGTAAAAACTTGTGAGACCACCAAAAAAACCCAACACCTTTTGCTTTTTCCATACTGAAATTAAATAAAAGACACAGAAAGGGCTAAATTGTATTCCTCATGTGCGGATGTGAAGAGTACTTAATTATTCAGTCTGTTAAGTGATTGTTACATCATACATGTACTTGGGACAAACATTGTGCATCTAATTGACTGAGATAGTATTTTGTTTCTCATACAGTGGCTATGAAGGCCTCATAGAAAAGTTGATGTCAGAGCTGCCCAGTGGCTCAGTCATCTACAATCAGCCTGTGCGCTCTATCCACTGGAACAACAACACAGGGAAGAGAGAAAGGCCTGTGATCATCGAGTGTGAAGCTGGGAGGAGGATCGCTGCTGATCATGTTATTGTCACAGTACCTCTAGGTAGAATCACTTTGTCAGTTTGTGAATAGTACTTTAAAAGACCTACACACCCACACCGCTGCTTGCATGTATTTTTGCTAATTAGACCCTTAGATCTCACCAAACTAAAGGTCTAAGAAGAATGATCTAATCAGCAAAATTGTCAAAACACATGTCTTAAACCTGTCACAAACTTCATGCCATTTTCAGCTGCTGCTGGTGGCTCGCTCGCTTTAATACTCCTGTCCCACACCTGCCTTGTTCTGTCCCAACCGAAGTCCTAAACCTCAATGGATATACCTGTTGCTGTAGCTTCAACCAGATAATTATACATTCAAAGATAACTTGCAGCAGTAGGCAGTTATAGGTGTTATGCTGCCCCCCATATTTTTGAGGAACCTTCAAATTCTGGCTATATTTTACAAATTGCACCTTTAATGGCATACAATGGTTTACATTCTTTATGAAATACTTGCCTATAGGGGGGAAAACAGTATATAAACATGTTTTTTGTTTGATCCCTTTGGTGAAATAAAGATTGATATGGTTATTATTTTTGTCCATTACAACAAAAGCACAGGATAGCCTACCAAAATATGTTTATTTATTCGTCATGTATAGACTTTTCAGCAAACAGTAGCCACAAAATTTCCGAATTTAATCACACCAAGTTGATGAAATAGAGACGATAATGATTGTTAAAATAATGTGACTTTTACCACCAGACTTGAAAAGACACAGGCCAATTTGCTTTGATTCTTAAGCAACAGTAATTCAGGTTATTCAGTTCTTAGTATAACCTAACTTGTTCTGTTTGTCCTGTCGTTTAGGATTCCTAAAGAAGCACCATTCAGCCTTGTTTAACCCTCCTCTACCGCCACACAAGCTGCAGTCTGTCCAAAGACTAGGTTTTGGAACCAACAATAAAATATTTGTGGAATTTGATTCGCCATGGTGGGATGCTGACTGTGAGGTCATCCATCTCCTGTGGGAAGATGAGGTGAGAAAATAAAGGTGTGCACGTGCTGGACTGTAAGAAAGAAAATATGTAATTACCTTAGTTAAAATTTTGATAAGGTCTATGCAGAAAAATATATAAGTTATTCAAGCACATCGTGAAGGCTTGTTGAAACAGATATTATATTTAATCCATCCTTACCTATTGATTTCTTCTTTCTTCTTATGATAATCCAGTACGAGGTATTCTCTGAGCAATCTTAACATTTAAGTAACCATTTAACCACTTTAAAGCTGGGGCTCAACCCAGCTTGAAATGGTTCAGTGGTCCCAATGGGCGTAACAAAGGTGGTCTAACTCTTTGACATGATTCAGGAGGCACTGGTGGACCAGGTCCCAGATATACAGAGATCCTGGATTAAGAAGTTGTTTGGCTTCACTGTACTCAAACCCAATGAAAGGTAAATAACTCCAGCTGGCACACAAATGCTGATACCTATTTAAGTAAATATGCGTAGTATAATTTTTGTTTCGGTTGTAATTGTGGTTTAAAATTTCAGGTACAGCCACGTCTTGTGTGGCTGGATTTCTGGACATGAGTCAGAGTACATGGAGTTGGTCTCTGAACAGGACGTCATGCAAAGCATCACACAGCTTCTCCGCAAGTTTACAGGTGAGTATGACTATGCCACAGGTGTGGAACAAGTGCCCCAGCTTTAGTCATTTTGCAGTGATATCGTCAGCACTTGTCGAACATGCGAACATGTGTATGTGTGCAGGGAACCCCACCATCACTCCAAGGAGAATCCTGCGCTCCCAGTGGTTTCATCATCCCTGGACACACGGCTCCTACACTTACCCAGCAAAAGGCTGTTCAAAGCAGGACTTCGACAACATGATGGAACCTCTGCCTACAAAGGGATCACAGGCAAAAGTATGCGTTTTTATAATAAAACACAAATGTGCGCATCTAATATTGACATAATCTTTCACTTAATTAGACAAGAGTCTTCATTCCATCGATTTGGTCTGTTTCAGCCCCTGCAGGTGTTGTTTGCTGGAGAGGCTACTCATCAATGCTACTTCTCTACAGTCCACGGGGCAGTCCTCAGTGGGTGGAGAGAAGCCGATCGACTCATCTCACACTACTCCTCCACTGCTCCATCTGAGCCACACAGGTCAAAGCTGTGAAAGAGCACTGCTGCTTTGACAATAAGAGATTTATCAGATTTATTCCTAAAATCTGTCACTATGTGGAAGCCTGATGTTTCAGTTTAAATCAGTCACTTAAAATTTTTGGAACTTCTGCAGCCAGTGGTGTATGACCCAAATGATTTTCGTGCCTTAAAATTGTGATGGCCTCTGGAAATTAGGGAATGGACTTGCGATAAACATACAAAATCATGTTTACATATCAGTTTAAAATTGTGTTTCATTGTCTTTACTTCCTCTCTTGGTTTTAATTAACCGGCACACATTTGTTATTGAATTATTATAATAACTGTTTTGTTTAAAGTCACTGAGAAAAATATTTATATTAATGTACAAAATATGTTGATTTCGCATAATAAAAATTCTGTCTCATTTCTGTTTTGCTTGTAAAATAAAATAAAAAATAAGTTGACTTACCTTTTGCAAATGGACAAGCATGGTTTTTACCATACATGGTGATAAATTTAATTTACTCTCAATGAGTACGCCAGCTAATCAATTCATCAAGCTTTTGCAGTATACAATCTCAGTTCTGAAAGGTGAAACCTGTCTGACTCATTCTGACTGCACCTCACTACCCCACTACCCAGCTCCCACTGCTCTAACAACTTAGAATTAACCCTTTTCAGTACTGCTTCTGTCTGACTCTGTGTCCTGCATTTTGGGTCTTAACTGACCTGTTTATTCTTGCAAACCTGCAGACACAGCCCAGGTAACAGCTTTATACCACAAAAGTTTCTGATCAAGGTGTTTGTCTTGGACGGCGCAAAGAAATGTTATAGGTTCTTTATGAATGCAATCTAAGCATGCCGTTCCTATCTACTAAACTTACTTAAGTGTATTCCTCCATCAGTCGCTACAGGTTTTCACACCACAAATCCACAACCCGAATAAAAAATATTATTTCTGTCTTGTCCTCGTTTAACTTGAGCTAGCCCATCCTTAATGCCATTGTTCAGTTTTGCAATTGCCTTAGCATGAGTTAAATAGATCTACTGATGTCAAGAAGTGTAACAAGTCCCTAACTGATTAAAATTAAAATTACAATCACCAATAATCACCCACTTTTTCAAAGGTCATTTGGTAGTAGGCCACCAGTAAATAGTTGAGAATAAAGCACTACAATATAAGAGATTATAAAGTTTGACAGTTAATATTAAACCTGTATTTGGCCAGTAATCGCCACGTGATTACAGAGGCAAGCATTTAGTACAACAGAAGTCCAAGAGTTCTTATTTAAGTATTTCATATTTTCTCCTGACAGTCATACGGTCAACAGAGTAAACGGAACAAAGTTTCATGGCGTCAGGTTCGAGTCGGAATTTTAACAGTGCAGTACATCATTAAAACGCCTGTACAGTAGCATACATTGTAGCTAGTCCTTCAGAATAAGACTTTTAAAAAAAGAAATGAAAGCCGGGCGGTGTCATATTTAATCTGAAAGGAACCATGAAGCTGTTCCAGGCGCTCCGTCATGTCGAGAAGTTCAGAACCGTTTTCGACTTCGGTGGACGGGAAGTGGCACATTGGTTCCCAGGACACATGGCTAAAGGTGACAACCTTATAATAATAAATATATACTTAAGGTGTGACATGTATGAAAAACTACCCTGTTTGTAAAAGAAAAAACAATACAGCCGCTCTAATTATTTGGCTTCTTTGCAGGACTCAAGCAGATGAGAGCCAACCTCAAAAATGTGGACTGCGTCATAGAAATCCATGACGCCAGAATATCTTTGCTGTTTACTGCATCAGGTTTAGAATATATCAAAAATAAATTTAAGAAGGAAAAACGTCCTGGCAAAAATGCTGATTGCTGCATTAAAACAGCTTTAAGTAGTTGCTATATTAGAGAAATGTGAAATGAAAAGCCAGAAAAGTCATGCGATCCAATGAGAGTTAACGTGTAGCCATGTTGGCTGAGTGCAATATTCTTAAAAAGCTTAAATGTGAAATCCAGAAAACTAGATGCTAAACTTTAACACTGTCAAAAATGAAAAATTTAAATAATTGCCTGAAAAATGGGAAAGGTGCAAACAGATAAAAGAAAGACCAACGGGAGGAAAAGGGGGTAAGGGCAAAGAAAGGAGAAGTGATTGACAGAGAGGGAAAAATTATGTCTTTAAAGTTACAAACAAAAGATCTTACTCATCATCAAAGAAATTCACAAGTCACAGCAGTGCCATAGAAGACAAAATCCGGAAAAGAAGTGAATATTTCAGTAAGTATTACAGGCAGACATGAGAAAAAAAAATACAAAAAATGCATTTGTTCAATAGGTGAAAAGACGTAGGAGGAGTGTGACAAAAAATGTTAAGAAGTGTAAAAATAATAAAGAACAAGATGACAAGTGTGGATGCTGGCTGAATCAGCATCCACACAAATTAGAGATCTAACATGAATAAATCTCGATCCTAGTAGCACAGCTATTTTATCTTCCTGTAATTCCGGAAATGTTGTTTACTGTTGTTTAATAACATTTAGACTGAGACTTTACTGTCCCCCACAGGGAGATTTCCGTTCACAGCACTGTATCCATCTAGCAAATTATATAAACCAAAGAACAGTACACAAAACTCAAAACTGGAAAACAGCTATCGCAGATAACAATCAAAGTCCACTCTGGTCTGTTCAAAGCCTTTTTTTCATGGGGAACAGGGATCAGGTTCGTCCCAAAGCGAGCCTTTCTGCACCATAGTACTCTGTACCTTCATCTTGAAGGCAGCAGGATGAGGTGAATGTTTAGTCAATCTGTGTTACCCTGTTCTACCGAGGTTGCTATGGTTACAATGGTCTTAATGGTCAGTTCTCTTTGGTATGGTTTGGGAAGACCAGTTTTTCTGCCAGCTGTGCTGGTAATATGTGTAAGTTTGATTCTGCTTTTAACAAATAACAAAGAAAAGCAAGTGGAACAGTACAGAAAGGTAGGCTGGATCATGATCTGTAATAACAGGAAGAGATGAGGGGGGGCAAGATAAAGTCCTTTTAGTTTGCAGATGATTTACAGTCTTTAGTGGCTTTTTTTTGGATGTCACCGGTATGATGGTCATCACTGAATTTAAAATTTTCAACTTTCCCCTGAAGATAGCATACAAAAAACCAGAGAAAAGTCAGGAAGATTTCTTAAACAAAATAATTCAGAAAACAAGAAAACAGAAATAATGAAACTTATTGGATAAACTAGTGTTAAGCTTGAAAATGACAAAAAGAATTTAAGCAGAATGATCATTTGAGAGTGAACTGTGGAAGTATATAAATGTTCACCACAACCACAGGGAAAGTAGTTGATCATTGCGGGGATCTTTTAATAAAACAGAATTCTACAAGTTAACATAAGTTTAAAATCCTAGAAGTGCCAACAGGACAAAACATGTCACCAGCACCACTAAACTAGTTAAAACAGGCAATGGTTTAGGTCCTTCTGAGCCAGTAAAACAAGTTTAAATGACTGTTTTCATACAGTCTTTTCTGTTCAATATTTTGTGTCATAATTCCAAATGAATGTGT
The DNA here is from genome assembly GCA_001698575.1 of Mola mola. Classification (NCBI taxonomy): domain Eukaryota; kingdom Metazoa; phylum Chordata; class Actinopteri; order Tetraodontiformes; family Molidae; genus Mola; species Mola mola. The sequence continues at coordinate 12,552,699 of KV751325.1, forward strand.
CAAATCACCAGCCTGCACATTTTTAGCTAGTTGCTATTGTTGCATATCGGCTCTGTGGAGCTTGAGCGGGTTGATGCAAACATACTGCTATTCTTGTTTTGTTTTTGTTGTTTTTTTTCTTTAACACTAACCACATCCCCTTATCTGGAAGAAACCCTATATTTCAAGAGACTCTCGATGTCAGGCCGCATTTGCTGATTCTCAACAAGATGGATCTCGCTGATCTGTCCGACAAGCAGGTTTGAGGTCTTGTTGCTATTTCTGCGGTTATGAGCGCTTTGGAATTACTTACACAAAAGTGTCTTTACACACACCCTACAGAGAGTCTTGAAGGCACTAGCGAAAGATGGGATGAAGCATGTTGTCTTCACAGACTGTTTAAAGCAGAGAGATGACAAAATCAGAAAGGTAAAGGTCTTCTTTACTGTTTGGCCCAGCTGATAAACAAAGATTATGGCTATAAATGTGCTGATTATTCATGTTTCTTTGTGTAGTTGGTGCCAATGTTGGTAGATATTATTCAGAGCAAACCACGATTTAACAGAGATGAGGTAAGCTTACCCCAGGCTAATTAATAATGTATGGTTTAATAATTTTTCTATAGCTGAAAATGGTAGCCCATCAGAAATTATGTGGGTATCAGTGCTCTCTAGTGGGGTAACTGTGTCCTAACAGTTTCTAAACAATATCATTTCATGTTATGTATTGCTCAACATATAACCCATTATCAGTGTATTTGGTATAAGAAGAAATAGCTCAAAATGTGTTTTCATACCTTCACAGAACTATAAACAGTGCTTGATAAATGTAATTCTTCTCTCTTTATCTTGTACACCACCCCACCATCTCATCACTCAGATAACTGCTAATTGTATGTTAACCTTGCCATATAAATCTTTCAGAATACAAATTACTGCCTGATGGTGATCGGCGTGCCAAATGTGGGAAAGTCATCTTTTATTAACTCACTGAGAAGAACAAACTTGAAAAAAGGTGTGTATAATTAGCAGTTGATGGCTCCTGTATGTTGATTTGCTATAATGAATGTTCAGATAAATATTCACCACTGCAGGAAATAAATATTGAAATCAGACACAAATTTCAGGTCGTGCATCTCGGGTAGGTGGGGAGCCAGGAATAACTAAAGCAGTGCTGACTAAAATTCAGGTGGGTATCTTGGTTTACATGTTTGTATTTGAGGTATGTCTGTGTCAATGGGTTCCTTGTGCGTGCACGTGTGTACAGTATTTGTAGCTGTCTTTGTTTTCAGGTGTGTGAACGACCCATAATGCATCTGTTGGACACACCAGGAGTCTTGCCTCCCAAGATTGAGAGCGTTGAAACAGGCATGAAGCTGGCTTTATGCGGTAAGAATCATGGTAATGTTACTGTTGTTACTGTCATTGGAGAAACTTGTAATGTAGTCAGTGCTTAGCTACCACATTTATCTCTAAAAGATTTTTATGATGTCAATGAATGCTTATTTTCTTGTTCCTCCAGGAACTATACTGGACCATTTAGTGGGTGAAGACATCATTGCTGACTACTTACTATATTCCCTGAACAGGCTAGGACAATTCAGGTGCAAACTTGCTCATGATTGGGTGAACTTTAATATTATGACTCTCTTTTGCTTCTGATTGCTGTGATTGTTTACATAAGGTTTGTTTGTACATTTGCAGTTATGTGGAGAAATACAACCTCGGGGAGCCGAGGGATGACATTCAGCATGTCCTCAAACACATCGCTGTAAAACTTAGAAAGACTCAACGGGTCAAAGCCATTACTGGAGTGGGTAAGAAAAGACTAATCCCTCAGTCCTCCTGTCATATAAATACATTACATTTTACTAGCTATCTTTTAAAAGGAGTAGTTCGGCATTTTGGAAAATATGCTTATTTGATTCCCAAGTCCCAGGTCTGTGGGGTGAACATGAGCTCCAGGCGGCCTGTTAGCTTATCTTAGCATAAAGACTGCTAATAGGGAACCTGGACTCTGGTTTTGCCAGTATTAAGTTAATACTGTATGCAAAGGCAAGGCAGAGTCGGTTTATTTGTATTGCACATTTCAACTACAAGGTAATTGAAATTCCTTTACAAAATATGCAAGGGAAGCATTAAAAACAACATCTAAGAACATTATAAAAATGACATAAAGAGCACTTAAAAATAAAAAATAGAAAAATAGAAAATAAAAGATATGAAAAAATACAAAAGTAAAAGCTACAGTGCAGTTTAGGCAGTGTTAAACAAAAAGGTCAATTTTGATTTTAAAGAACTGAGTTGTTGATCTCCAGTTCTCTGGTAGTTTGTTCCATTTACAGTATGTGGGGCATAAAAACTGAATGCTTCTTGTCCTTGTTTAGTTCTGACCGTTGGAACAGAAAGTAGCCCCGCTCCAGACGACCTGATGGGTCTGGATGATTCATAACAGAGCAGTCGATCAGAAATATATTTTGGCACACAACCATTCAGTGCTTTGTAAACACCAATTTTTTTAAGTCAATTCCTTGATGAAGTGAAATCCAATGTAAAGATCTGAGAACTGGACTGACATAATCCACTGTCCTGGTCTTAGTGAGGACTCTGGCAGTAGTGGTCTGGCTCAGCTGTAGTTGTCAGACTATTTTTAGGCTAACTGCAAACACACCATTACAGTAGTTGAGCAAACTGAAGTCCTATTGAGATATCAGTCCTTTGATCTTTGAATCGTTCTCAAGGTTATATTAGGCCGTCTTTGTGAAAGTCTTCACTTGGCTGTTAAAATTCAGGGCTATCTCTGTGATTATACCCAGATTTCTGACCTTATTTACTGTCTTTACAAACTAGAACTGACTGATAAATTTTAATAGTTCTAATTTGTATCCAATTCCAATGACTTCAGTTTGGTCTTTTCCAGTTGAAGGACATTCAGGCACATTCATTCACTGATTTGTTAATTGCCCTGACTAAGATCCTTTATGGGATTATAGTCGCCTGGTGAAAGGGTAATAGAGATTTGTGTGGTGCATGATTAAGGTCAATTATTCTGTTTTTCTTTATAATCTGGACTAGTTGGAGCATGATGATATTAAAACAAATGGGCCCTAGAATTGAGCCTTGTGGAACCCCACACATCATTTTTGTCCACACAGATTTGTAGTTACCTATCGACACAAATTAGTCCTTATCCTTTCAGTAGGATTCAAACTAGTTTCATGCAGTACTAAAAATTCCCATCCATACTTCAGCCTGTCCAGCAATATATTGTGGTCAGCTGTTTGAGATGCAGCACTGACATCCAGTAGTACTAAGACTGACATTACGCCACTCTCTTTGCTTAGAGCAGTCTCAGTGCTGTGGTGTGGTGAAAACCTTGTTTGCATATTTAATTCTTTTACTATTAATGTCGTTGTTACCCAAATTAATTTTTACACATAGGAACGGAACTTGTGCAAACAACCCGGAAAGTAGTTTGGGCTACTCATGATTTAAATTCTTTCATGTCGAAACACTTGTAGGGTGAATTCTGCATCTACCTTTGTTTTAAACATCAGTCTCAACAGTAAATCTGAAAATGTCCCTCGTCTCCCTCAGGCAACATTACAGTCACTGTCCCAAACTACACAGCAGCAGCTTATGATTTCATCCGAGCCTTCAGAAAAGGAGAGCTGGGACAGGTAATGCTGGACTGACCTGAGGTTTTGATTCATATTTATCTGCTGGTGTCATCATTGGAACATTTCTCTGACATGTTGGGGACATCAGGCAGTATTTTTGTGAGATGATATGAAGTCACTGGAGTACTGTATTTTTTGTAAATAAATGTTTTAAACTCGATTCAGATATGACTTTTTTGTCAGAGCTTTGGTTTTAACATACAAGAAGCAAATGGCTGACATGTTGTAAACATGAACTTTATTAGCACAAAGACGGTGATAACAAACTCTTCATTCAGTTATTATATACATAAGTGTTGTGGCATGTATTACAGTGCACTTATAGAGGTGGAACAGTCTGTTGCTCCTGAGTGTCCACTGCAGGCAGAAAACGTTTCTGGGATGATAGTCATGACATAAATAACAGTGAGAGCAGCAGTTTTTGTTTCCTGGTGTCCCTCTCAGCATGGACATGGTTTTTACACACATCTGAGAAATTAATTAGGTATCAGCTGCACCAAAATCTGGGATTTTTTTTTTTTATGATTGTTATTATAGTATAGAGAATCATGTTTGAAGCCACATCAGTGACAAGTCTTTTGCTGGTTTATTATGGTATGTTGGCATGAGGTTTTTCATACAGAATGGAGTATAATTTAGAGTAACAATCTTCTTATATCTTTATAAAATCCAAATGAGTTAAGAAAAAATGATCCATGTCAATTTCCATTTCAGGGGCAGAACATTGCTGGTGCCAACATGTTAGTTTTTATTTTTACTTTGATAATTGTAAAAAACTTGTACTGGTTAATCACCTGCTGTCCTGGCGTTATATTTAACCCAAATTAAGTAAAACGGTACAAAATAATTAGTAACCGCAGTTGCACTGAGCAGTGAAACTTGCCACTCCTATCAAATAAAGCTTTGTTAAGATTATAAACCCGACTTTGGTAGTGCAATTCCAATTGGCAACAAAGTCTTAATTTACAGACTTTATGAAAGCTTTATGAAAAAATAATTTCTTCATCAGGTGCGGGAATAAAACTTCAAATAAGACACCCAATCATTCTTCTACATTAAACATATGTAGACTGGAGAAACATCTTCAAACTGTCAACACTGAATAGCGCTGGTAATGTGAATTTGTCCGTTGGTGTGTATGTGTATATATATAATGTAAACATAGAGTGCAGTACAGTTGGTTTTTACCATTTTATGTCTCTCCACTATTGTGTTGCACCTCTGGTCTTCAGTGCAGGGACCAGCTAGTTTTGCACGTTCAGGTCCAGGGCAGAGGTACCGTCCTGGACCGAATCTGAAGTTTAAACTAAAAAGAAACTAAATATCTACAGTAAAGTGTCCCTCAATAGTCCAAGTATTGGGAAAAGGCTTGCAACAGTGATAGACACCAGCTGAGAGAGAGGAGATCCGTTTTGACTTGACCCTGACATGAGTGCGTCAAAGTAAATGGTCCTGTTGTAGTAATCCAGCTCCTCCTCGGAGCTGTCCGCCTTGCTGCGG
>KV751325.1:12562450-12576653 GCA_001698575.1 Mola mola
CATGACTTCAAACTACTCTACCTTAGGTAGAGCATTCCAGTAGAAACTAGAGGTGTGCCTTGATTGTTCACTCTTTCAGTGAAAATCAAACTTTAGACTTTCACATTCTCAGATGTTCATAAACTGCAGGTCAAAAACCGCATTTTAGAATAAAAAAGCACTTAATTGTTGATTATCGAACTCAGACAGCTTAAAAAAAATCCACATCTTGCATCCCTAATGATGAACAGTGAGATTACCCACTGCAAAATCATCTTAAATAGAAATCATTTTTACTTCCTGTGTGTTAGCTGGGCGGAGGGTGTGAGCTGGCAATGATGTGTGACATCATCTACGCCGGAGAGAAGGCACAGTTTGGCCAACCAGAGATCCTGCTGGGTACGATTCCAGGTAAAGACAACGCTTACCTTCTTCCCTCCCTGATTTTACAGTCACCATATTGTTGAGGTTTGTGCCGTCTGTCATCGTGCAGGGGCGGGTGGCACCCAGAGGCTGACCCGGGCAGTGGGCAAATCCCTGGCCATGGAGATGGTGCTCACGGGAGACAGAATCAACGCACAAGAAGCCAAGCAATCGGGTATAATGACAGAGTTGTACACACATTAACTAAAGTACAGTTTTCAGGCACTTATGGAAGGAAAACCTGCTTTTCATATCTTCGCATTTAACAGATATAATCAGTAACTTCGAGATTTTTTATTGAATATTTTTTGATAGTCTTACAAAATACAAACGTGCTGGAGATGAAAGTTTTTTGACATTGGACCGCTTAATGATAAAGCTGTTTCTGCTTGTGAGAACCTCTTCTCGGATTCCACCAAAGAGACAGATGTTTTAACTTTAATAAATCACCAGAGAGGTGAGATTATCAAGTAATTTATCCATAAGCATTTGATGATATGCAATAATTACCGTTCTTCATTATAAAATGAATATAAATTTGTAACACTATTGTTTTTTCACCTTTGCTACCCCTTTTACCATCTCATGACCCCTCAGGTTTATCTTCCTGGAAGGGGCCCAACTCTTGTGTTGGGCCACAGGACAAAGTACCCAACTGTATATAAAGTACTTATCTTGCTCCATCAGCTCCTCTCACACAGGAAATGGTGTAATATATATGTCAGCCAGGGGACTTTTTCTTCTCTACAGGGATCCCATAAAATGTAGCTAATAATGCCATAGTTCAAGGATTTAAATTCTTTCTTGATTGAGAAGCTTGTCTGTGTGTCTTCCAGGTTTGGTAAGTAAAATTTGTCCCGTGGACCAGTTGGTATCTGAAGCTGTTAAATGTGGAGAGAAAATCGCTTCCAACTCTAAATTAGTCTCTGCTATGGCTAAAGAAGCTGTTAATGCAGGTGTGTAAAACTTTATAGTATTTTTTTTTTTTTTAAGTTGTGAGTAAGTTTCATTGCTGTACTACTTGTTCCTCTATGTGATTGTAGCTTTTGAGCTGACTTTGGCTGAGGGCAATCGTTTGGAAAAGCGCTTATTCCACGCCACCTTTGCAACAGTGAGTAGAAGAGTCCGTCTGAGAGTGAAGGAGCGGGTATGACTCTGACGTTAACAGTCCAATCGTGCAACGACTCTGTGTGTGTGATTCCCTGCAGGACGACCGTAAAGAAGGCATGACAGCATTTGTGGAGAAGAGAAAGGCCAATTTCCAGGACAATTAGAGAAGAGCCAAGGTCACAGGTCCTCTCTATTGGCAGTGAGTTCAGTGGTGCAAAGTTTATGATGGTAGTGAAACTTAGAAGCTGTTTCATGTAGGATTTGGCCCTGTGTGAGTGCACAAGAGTGTCTTCACTCATTCACTCAATCACTCATTTGATTTTGCGTTTGAGCCTGAGCAGAGGGTTTGCTTTGAATGCCAGTTGAAAATTGTTATGGAGTTGGATCAATCTCAAAATTCATAAATGCACACAGAGTGTTTTACAATTGCATTTTGGGATTTACACAAACACATTTCTCAATTTACACACAAATATTTCTTGTTTTATCCACAAATCCACAAATATAAGTATTTACAATAATTTCCATTAAAGCAACTTCCATAAAAAACATTAGTATGTTCACTTTTTGTTCATGTAAAACAGCTCCATGTGGGGGTGAAATGGGGCTGAAAAGAGGGAGACATCTGATTAGATACGGATTTTCCCAGTTGAAAAAATTCATTTGTGGATGACTCAAATCCCGACAGTCTAAAAAAACCACTCACAAATTCAGTGAACTTCACAAACCACAAGTAGTTTGTGAAAGCATATGAATCTGTTTGTGCATAAAAAGTCACAACTTACGTATGTTTTTTTATTAAAATAGCAAATTATTTCTAATATATTTGTAAATCAAGAAATATTTGTGTGTGCATCAGAAATATATTTGTGAACCTTATTGTTTTTTGTGTGCTGAAAAATATTAGCGGATTAAGTCAATTACATACAAATACAAAAATGCATTTTTGAATCTTTCTGTGTGCATTAACGAATGTTGAGACTGATCTAATTTCATAATGTTACTGTCGGTGTAATCAGACTGTAATATTAAATAAGAGTGAAATCAGACTTTATGACTTGTGCTGACTTTGCCTTTTGATGTTCACTGTCAAAATATGTCTGCATTTGTAGACAACTTGTTTCTGTGTACATTTTACAATTAAAGCGCCATAATGGTTTTTGATACTGTAGCTGAGATGTGACCAGAAATGGGAATATATGTCTGATGTAATGATTAATACCTTGACATTATGGTTTTCTGTACTACGCTAGTGTAAAATTCATTTTTTGAAAGAATTCACATGTGCCTAAGAACTCTAACTTCTCTTCAAGAAATTCTTTCAAAGTGGTCACTGCAATAAGAAACCAGACAAGGCTGCAGTATTCAAGTACAAACGGAACAAAAAAAACGTTCTGGTTACTAGAAATAAAAAGATGGATAAGTACTTCTTTTTGTCTTCAACAGTGCTTGTGTTTTTACACTCACACAGAAACACTACGTTCGTTGACCAGGCAGTGAGGACGTGAATTACAAAATCTTTTATTCCTAATTTCATGGTTTTAAAAACTAGGTTTCTCCAATACACTTCAGATACTGACAGAGTGATCTTTAAACTTCTGACAGGTAAGTTGAGTCATTTAATATAGTTTCACACTTGATCATCCAATATTCATTGAACAGATGTAATCCATGATGTTAACACTTGTTCCAGTGATATACAAATTATTAAACATTACATTATACTGTATACAATGTCTCCCTGAGTTATGTTTCTTTGCCCCATCAAAACTAACTCCCTCAGTATAAAATAACTCTAATACATACTGAGTGCTTATAAAGTATTCACTGCCTCTGATGTTTCCCCCTTTTATGCTTTTATCATTTGAATCATGCTCATTAGAATTTGGCCTTCTTGATGCAGATCTTTGGAGAGAAGCTTTCAAAAGTTAGCTACTCAAAGCAGAAAGAAGATCATCAATCTCAATGCCATCATTGTCTTCAAAGCTGCCAATAAAATGTATTAAAGAAAATTTGAAGAAGAAAATCCCTTTCTCTAATCCAAGCGTGCCCTTGCTATTATTCACCTTTCAGACATGGCCGTTTACTTTTCGCGAGGTTTTGCTATGAACACTTTTCTTTTTTAGGCCAAAACAACTCTATGATATGTTAATTTAAGGTAACTTTGGTTGAAAACTTAAAGGTAGAGGGGATTAAATTGGATTTTGTTTTAACAGATTTCCTATGTACCCTTGAGGAAATTGTACCGATCTAGTCTAATATCTGTTGGTAAATCATACACAGGCAATAACGAGTCCTCGGCCAGCATTAAAGCAGTGTGAACGTCACGCCACTAGGTGGTGCTCTTGTACTGAAGAAACCCAAACGGGCAGCTCGTCGGTCACACAAGCCGCGTGAGAGCAGATTAACGTTTCACTGGTAGCAAGCGTGGAGGGACAGTCAAAAGGCTGTCATTATTTAGTCCTGTTAAAAATATTAGGCGTAGCTTAGCCTACTTATTTTTACTGCGTTTCATAACATCGCAATCTACCAACGTAAACTCACTTATTTATAATCAGCCCAATTGTTGGGACAGCACATATTTTCGCATCTTCAAATAACCAATAGGCTTGACTCAAAGGTCTCCCAACAATTTTGACTGTCAGTAATTATGCGTTTCATATTCAGAAATATATTTTTTTAAAAAGGGGGTGGGAGCTTTACGCATCAATATGTTTAATCCTGTGTATCTGCTATTGGTTGATATTTGGAAACACATAAAACCATCATTTTTGCCTCTCAAAGAAAAGCCCAGAACAAATGTGGTTAGTGCGCGCTTTCTTTGGCCGCCCCAATCAGCGCAGAGCACCTTCTCTCCGTGGTCCTCACACGGCGGCACCCCGTATCGTCCCAAGGCCATGGCCTAATTGATTTTTATTTCCATTCAATATTCCCCTGGAGCTTGCTCTCTTGTCAGCCCCCCGGAACAAAACTTCAAAAAGGAGGAGAGAAAGAGGAGGAGGAAAAAAACCCCGCTTGTCTCCTCACTCCGCGGGGAAGCACAAAAGTCTGCCGAGAAGGCCCGAAAAGAAGCTCCTCTTTGAGGCTACCGAAAGGTCAAAATAATAAATGTAGACTCAATTGAGGCGCTAAGCGCGGACAAAGGAGGCGAAACGTTACATTTTGGCAGCGCAGACCCTCATGGCGTGATGAACTCATTTAAAGGAGGCGAAATAAAGAGAGAGCAGTATGGGTCCAGAGACGGAGAAAGGGGGCTTTCAGTCCGGCAGACGGGCCTGGATCCTGCGAAGGCCTTTTCTCCTCCCAGCAGCCTCCTGTCCAAAAACACTCCCATATTCCCAAACTACACCGCCTTCATCGCCCTCAATCATGTTCCCCACTTTATCTTTACTTGAACGTCAGTTTGTGCTGCAGTGGATCCGTTTCTACTCCTACTTTTTCTTTTCATTCACACAACTCATAACTGCCAAAGAGAAAAGGGAAACACTTTTTTTCCCCCGCTACTCTGAACCCTGCAAATGTTCATCAAGACTCTTTAATACCCATAGAACAAGAGATTTGTGTAGAAAACACAGTCTAATCTTACAAATGGCAACACACACAGACAATCGGAGGAGAATGAGGGAAAAAACGCATTTTAATTCGTTTGGAAAGCATAGACTTGCTATTTGCTGATAAAAAAAAAAAACATACGATAAAGTAGGCTACCAACATATTTGTGTTATTAATAGCAGCTGCAGGCCTTGAAAATTTGTAATTTCAATAGTCTTACAAACCCTATAAAAATCCCTCTTTCGTATGTGTCTTTTTTGCGGTCATGGAAAGGATTCCTCAGCATGTTTCTGCCATCCAGCTTAGAGGCTCACATGAAACGGAGTGGTTTTCATCTGACAAATATTTTCATTATCTCACATTCTTGGCACCAGAGACCGTTTGAGAATAACACACCGGTGTCTGCTTTAAATTATGCCCACCCAAGGGCGTCAGGATCCACGAGATCAACTGATAATGAGTTCTGCGGCGCGAATGACTCCGCCCTGTTCTGTTGCTTCAGGTAGACTGCTGCGAAGTCGCTGGACACCTTCAGCATTTTCGCACCTTTTTGTGGAAATGTGTTTGGAAATGAGTACGTGAAACCACCACTGGCCACTCAAATTAGGGTCTGTCGTTAAATGTCAAGATAGTTACCGGTTATACGCATGATGAGGTAAGTTTTGTTCGCTGGCTTGAAAACGAAGACGGAAGTACTCCGCAGGGAGTTCTCTCGCATGCGCCGGAAGCTATTGCACAGAGGAGTTCAGCTGGCAGGTTGTTCGGTTCGTCTCCCCCTCAGCTGTCTGTCAATATGGTCGTCCTGAAAGGAATCCCCTCTGTCTTATCACCCGAGCTCCTCTATGCTCTTGCTAAAATGGGCCATGGGGATGAACTGGGTATGATTTTTAATCACATTTAAGTCAGGCGTTCTTACAGAAATGTAATGTCTCCACGGTCTGTCGGAAAGGAGGCCAATTCTTTCTCCATCGTCGTCATTGTTTGCTTTTCTCTTTTTTTTCTTTTTTTTTTTAGTTCTTGCCGACGCAAATTTTCCATCATCCTCCATTTGTGCTTGTGGTCCAAGAGAGATCAGAGCTGATGGTATTTAAGAGCAAATTTCTGTCACAGAACGGTTGGGTGAGCGCGTATTGGTTGATTCACCTGTGTGTCATCATTCAGGTTTGGGAATCCCACAGCTTTTGGAGGCCATTTTGAGGCTTATGCCTCTGGATACCTACGTTACATCTCCGGTAAAACCACTGAGTGACTCAGTCGCACTAATCAGTAAATTTGTGTGTAGGCTGCTTTGGTAATTAATCATTTGTGAATCTCTGCTAATGGCTCCGCAGGCTGCAGTCATGGATCTGGTAGACAGTGACAAACAGAGAGGTTTACCAGTCCCTGTGTGGGACACCTACACACAGCTCCTGAGTGAGGCTGGGTGTCAGGTAAAACGCTGATTCAATAATTAACCAACACAAACTGGTGCCGTGTTTCTCTGATCCTGATCGTCTCCGTCTGTGTCTACACACAGAAACCTCTTGAGATGGTAGGTAGATTTGCCTTCTATGAACGAGCCAAGAAAGCTTACGCTGTTGTGGCGACAGGGTGCGTATTTCCTCTGTCTTCATTGGAATAGCGCAGTTGATAATTTCAATCTGTGTCTGCAAATGATCAAAAGCACGTGTCGCTGCTATAGAAACCATTTTCAGGGTCTTCTTCAGAAAACCAAAAAAACATTTTAAAGTCACAGAATTGGGACCTGTTTTCAGCCATAACTCTTCCATGAGCTCTGACTGAACTATATGTTACTGTATGAATGTCTGAAGAAGTATGAATTGTGGGCAGCAGTCCAGAGGTCTAGGCTAGGCTGTTTTTCCACATACAAAAATGTTTCACTCATGCAATGAAATGTCACAAGAAGTTATTTATTACCTTCATGTCCTTAAAAAGTCAGCTGACCCGTCTCATTCTCCTCTGCTCTGTCTACACAGAGAGACAGCGCTGTATGGCAACCTAATACTGACGAAGGGGGTCATTCCTCCTGAGCTGCTACAGTGATAGACTCTCACACACCCTTTAGAGTCATGATTTTCTAATGATCTGATGTTGATTTTTCTCTCTTTCCTTTGAAAACAATGCAGACTGTTTTGGATTAAACTTTCGGCAGTTTCCACCAGAAGATATGTACTGAAACATAATTCTTGCTCATGCACAAGTAATGCTGTAAATATGATTTGATAAATAAAAACCTCTGGAGCAGAAATGTTTTTAAAAATACATTTTGTTTTGTTCTGGGCATGCATTTGATTAAATTAAACAAATCCCGATGATGATGATGATGATGGATGCGTCAGTGTTTTATTTCATTAAGACACAAGCGACAGTGGAATTCAGATGTTTAATGGAGTAAAAGCTGTGTTTGATTTGAGGTGATCTAGACAGGCCGAGTTTGTGATCACTGATGGTAGAGATAATCCAGATCCTCCTCTGCTTCGCTGTGCCTCCTCTGAGATGGCTCATCAAAGGGAACGGCGGCTTCAGCATCACCTTGGTAAGCGATGAGTTTTGCGACATCCATGTGGTAAAGGTCTTCCATGTCCTCTTCTGGTTGATGGTGGACCCTGACCTCGGGTATCAGTGGCTCTACCTGTGCTGCAGAATATTGGTTGTCTCGATGAGACACCTTGACTTCATCCTTCTCTGGTTCATAGTGTGAGATCTGGACCTGGGTTCCAGCTCTGTAGTCAGCCCTTAGTGGAGCCAGATGTCCATGCAGCTCCTCCATTGTTTTTTGGTAGATTTCGTTCAAGTCCTGCTCAGGTCCCTTTAAGTCCAGCTCACTGAAATCAGGGTGGTCTATGTCATCTTTATCTTCCTCTGGTTCCCGATTGTATTTGCTGGCGACAAGTTCTGCCTGGATATCGGCGACGAGTAGGGAGCCCAAGTTTTCAGTCTGAATTTTGAGGATGTCGGCCACCGAGGGGTGGTACAGCTCATCCACGTCTTCTTCGGCTTTCAGGGTCTCTCTGTTGCCAGTCATGCTCTTCCAAATCCTCATTTGAGGGTCGATGCTATAGCCAGTGTCGTCCATGTCCTCTGGAGGCTCCACTTCCACCCTCCATTTCATCTGTCCATTGTCATCCATGGATCTGAAATCAAAAGCATGTAGCCTCAGTCAGCGTTTCCTCAGTCCCAGATTAGTCACATCCGTCTATTAAAGGAAATCACAACTTACATAACAGTTTCCTGGAATGCTTCATCTTTAAGTTTATTCTGAGAAGAAGGCACAGATATTACAGCGTGTTGTCCAAAACATGTTTGACATTTTTAATTCATAATATCATTTGAAGGTTTCCCAAAGTTTCCCCAAATTTCTCATGATAGCTCCCACAAAGCTTGTAATCAGCCCCTGAACCTGATTTACATCACCTGCAGTCCATTCCAGTACTTTCACCTCAGCGTAATCTACACCTAAAGCACTATAATGCATTTAACAGAATTAGATTTAAGGAGCCATTAACCCAAAGATGGAAATTCCGTCCCCCATGCTGATTGAAAATCAAGTGAAGTGCAGTAGTGAAGCATTCTTAACAAATACAGCATCTTTTCAAATTAATCTAGGATCTCAGGATCTTGAGAATTGTAGATAGACAAGCAATAAGACTGAATTAGCATTTTTTGGTCAACTATTCCTTTAAGTGATCTATGTTACTTGCAAACAGGTGAATTGAATACTCAAGAAATTTAACGATAAACATTATGTTACCTGTTAAACAATTTTCTTTCTAAATTGGCAATCAGTCATTACAACTCCTGCTGTAGAGTCTCTATCATAGAAGAACAGTAATACAAACATACCCAAGGTTTATATGGCTTTGCTGGGATGCAAAATATGAGAGCAGCACAGAGGGAAAACCTGCAAGTGAAACACCTTTGGGTTAATGTGTAGATTTCTTGGCAGATATAACACGACAATCGGAGAAACAAACCAATCTAAGAACCAAGCCGCGGGGTCAAAAACCAATTGGAAGAAATGTGGAGCTTTCCTACCTGAACATACTGTTTGCTTTCATCTCAAAGTTCTCAACGAATCTAAAAGACAAGAAATCTGTTACTTCAGTTCAAGTGCTGTGGAAATAAAGAACCAAAGTTCCAACAATAAAACAGTCATTTTCCTGACCCTTGTAACATCAGCTGTGAGCTATTCATCGTCACGCCTAGTTTGTGTTGCGCATCATAAAACAACTGAAAAAAAATTAAATTGCATTAAGCAACACTAGAGGCTGATTTCAATTAACTTCCGTACTTTACCATCAAGTCTAATAAATCTGAATGTGCAGGAAAGATACACATTTCTTGAACGGATAGACAACAAAAAACATAACTCTGCACTGATTTAATGCATCATAAACGCATTTCATCCTATCATCCTTATCAGCAGTCAGTAATCACCAGGCTGTGACACCCTGTGGCCCTAAAGCTGAGGTAGAGATATTTTATCATTATCATATAATAATAATTTCTCTAGTGTTCTGAATTGGATTGTACCTATTACCCAGGCTGAATATAACTACAGTGCAACAGAAATAAATTTATTTGTATTTTTCATATACATGTAGTAGACTCAACCTTTTTAGGTTTCAGCTGTATGCATTACACACAGTGATCATTCATGCTTTAACCAAGTGATGCCTATTTTTGCAATTTTGTTGTACTGCATTGTTGTTTACGATACGATTGAACATTATTTGACAGTAATTGTAACTCCTCTTATATAAACGTGCTGTATGTGTTGTTTATCTATATTTATCATTATCGTTATTTTTAGCCTGTTCACTGGTTGTACTTTAGAGACTCAGTGTGTGTCATTTTATTGTTTACAACAACTTCTGCTTTACTGTACAGTAGTGAAGGGTTGATTAAAACGTTAACACTCCAATTATTCATTCAGAAGCTAGGATAGTGTGTCTTAAATATACAATAATATAGATTCAAGACTTATGCATTTTATAAAAAGCAACAATACTCGCCATACAATACTTTACAAACATGTAGTTTCTCAAACCAACCCCTTAATGTGCTACTACAAATACTTTGTTACAAACAAAAATATAGAGTAAAACAGCCAGTCAAAAGTTAGAACAGAAGGTAAATAAAAACAAAAAAAAATTGCACGGTACAATACGCTGTCATTATAATTTAAGAATGAGAATTCAAAGCATAAATAAAATACAAGAATAAAATGTACAACGATGGGTCCAAGTGCAGGACTCAGGTGCAGCTGCATGATAAGACACAGCATAGCTCGGGTAGTACAAGAGCCGGAGATCCTCAGGCAGGTCAGTCCACAGCCGTACAGCCTGAACAGCAAATGCTCGGTCGCCTTTAGTGTTCTGAAGTGAGCTGGGAACAGACGACAGGTTCTCATCTGAGGATCTCAGGCTGCACGCTGGTTGATATGGGAACAGAAACTCATATGTACTCCAGGCCCAGACCATAAAGGGCTTTACAGTAAAATCTTAAAACCAGTCCTAAAACCAGTGCAAAGGCATTAGAATTGGAGAGATGTCCACTTCCACATGAAGGCAGATGATTGGCCTATGGTGTTAGCGCCAAACACAACCGTTGAATGTGTCAGCTCTAACTGTTTCAGAAAAAATAAGCCTCATATTTGATACGGTTTAAATTACAACCTTTTGTGGTCAAGCTTTTCAACATCTGCACTGTGAAATGCAAGCGCATAAACCAACTGAACGTATTGGTAATCATTACAGCACACACCCTAAAAGAATGCGATTTAGCTAAGGCTCAGAATTTCAGTTGCAGTCCCACCGTTAGGCTGCTGTGAGGCAGCTGCTTTCACTGAACACTGTCACAGAACAGTAGGAGGGTCGTTCAGTTAACATGGGTGAAAAATGGCCTGTGCGACCAGATACAGCTCGTGCACGCACACACTGCACGGTACAACAGGAGCAGACAGACTGCTGGGTGCAGGGGATGGCTCCAAAGCGTCTGCTGGTTATCTGCCCTCTATCAGATCCATATGTCCAGTGTTACCTCTGGACCAGCCCCATACCGAGGTCAGTGTTTGGTCTGTTTTCTCTAACCCAAAGCGGGATTCCCTGAAATGTCTAAAATGTCTAAAAACAGCCTATTTGGTTCTGTCCAAAACCAAACCTTTGCAAAACAACAAATTTTAGCCTTTGGTTTTTGTACACAATTAATATAATGTGTTACTGTGAAGTAGAACTGGACAGGTGCTAATTTCAACTGTCCCCCCTGCTTTTGCAACCTTTATGCTAAGCTAAGCTAACCTGCCAGCTGTTGTTTTGTGCTGTATCACAGTAGCGATATCAATGTTCTCACATAGCTCTTGGCGAATGAGCAAATAAGCAGAGCAATACTTGTGACAAACACACACTGGCTGTTAAACTAACAGCAAGATATCAGCCTCTCAGGAGCCCCATCCCTGGCGGGGGGACATCCCGCAGCTCCAAGCCTTAAAAGTGAGGCTTGATTGATAAGGTGTGCTGGAGCATCTACTAATCCACCCAGAGGCCCAGAAACTACCAGCAGAGATCGACCGCGTGACTCTGCTCTCTGAACTCCGGATGGTCCCGCAGGCTAGCAGAAAAACACGCTTTGTGGTTGAATCAGGAGTAGTAAATGAGGCCCTCTCCTTCGGACTGACCCATTTCCTGTTCACTCCAAAAAGCTGATGAAGTGTTGGAAAGTTTGAAAGCAGTAGTGCTATCAGTAGAAAAGATTTTTCAGGGCAGTCTTTGGGCCACAGGCGAAACATAGCAGAAAAATACCTACATGTTAACTCTAAGTATGCCTGTAGAGGCAACTTTAAAACATTTTTAAAAACATCTCTGACTCCCTCCTTCTCCCAAACACAACATAGTGTCTGTCTAACTAAGTCGAAGTGGGGGAAAAACATGGGAAAAATATAACAAGGAATGGAAAAGAGAGACTGCACTGAAGGACAAGCGTTCATTCTCAAGTGGGAGATGATTCAAAGGCTGTGTACCTACTGTGAGCGTGAACACCGTGCACATCATGCTTCTTCAGCATCAGCCATGGCCTCATTCTCCCTACAGGTAATAATGTGGTATATTACGGCGTTACTGTTAAAAATAACATATAACTGTTACCCACACTGCTCACTAATAATTTTCTTGGTCGGTTCATTATTTGCAACTTTTATTTTCATTCATTTGTTTCACATTCGTTGTCGGCCACTTCTCCCTGGGAGTCCAAAAGAAAATGTAGAGACGCATATTTTGCACCGTAAATTAAGAATAAATAGGGCACAGAACAGTATAAGTATATAATATACATTGATAAAGTTGCCTCCTGTTGGTTAAAGCTGCTTAAGGTAGTTGGTAGGTACTTTATTGTCCCTATGAAGAAACTATAGTTCAGTGGGCATAACAGTATGAGCCGGATAGCAGGAAAAATATGTAAGACACATGAATGCACCAGACATATCACAGACAGGCTAAAAAAAACCCTGGCATTCCCATCATAAACACATCAGTCCGGTTTCCCAGTGTTGCAAAGGGACTCTCGGTGTAGTAAAAGAAATAAAAGAAGAAATGTAGAATAATATTTGCGTAATGTTCGCTATTTCTACACTAAGCAACCGCAGTTGTGGCAGCAAACAGTAGAAACGCTGCATTTTACAAATGTAAATTTATTGTTTTGCTGTGCTCGTGCATTAAAAATCACACATACAGTACGTTTCTGTTATTGGAACAGATGATATATGACCCACATCACGTTTGTAATTACCTGCATTTGGAGTATATGTTGTGTAATTATTATGCCTTGAAGCAAAATAAACATGAGTGGTGGTGGAATATTTCTTAATAACCCTCTAACACGCCGTACGCTTCTTTTCTATCCAATTGGCAGCATATGATGATGGTGGGAGATAACATACTGTGTACTATGGTATGTATATGCCCTGACATCTCAAGAAGCCATCAGGTTGGATCAGCCGAGAGGATGGGTGAAAAGTTTCCCTCCTCTCCTTGTGATGTGAACATGCATCTATCATGACAATGGCAAGCATCTTGGGAAACGTAAGGAAAAGATAAGGACAAATTAATGGAAATTGTTAGCATCTAATGATTGCTGCCAATATAATCTGACATGCGTGCACATACACACACAGACAGTTTTATTGCACAAAATGTGAGAAGAAAGCCCAGAATAAATTGCCTGTCTGTAACTATTTAAATGTAGCATTATGTTGTGATTTATGTCTGTAAGTACAGGATAAAAAAACATGCTCCAAATGTTGCAGCTTGAGACGATTTATGAAGGAAACCACCAAAATGAATATTTGACTAAATTCCCATTTTAAAACAAATGACCCCAGCTTAATTGTGCATAACTTGCATACACACACACAATATCTAGTCACATTAGACATTAATACATTATTATTACTCTTCAAATTCTAACTTCGAGTGCAGGATCTTACATCCTGGCTCTTCACCAACACCAATAACTCCTTATTTGTGTTAAGACTGAGGAATGCAGCCATCAGATGTTTCAACTTGACTGAAGATGGCATCTTTATCAGCAATTCGAATACAAAACAGAATATCTAACAGACTCCATGGTAAACCTCTACACAGACTGTTTGAGATAACGAACATATCGTCGACCTCGTATGAAAACAGAAAATGTCATCCCTCCACACTAAAACAATCATCACCACCATCAGAAAATCCCATAAAGGTTGTCCCAGAGCGCAGGGCTGTATTTGAGGCTAACCAACCCTTTGTCTTTACTTACAGTCTTCCGTCATATCCCCCACACTCACACCACTTAGGAAAACTGGGGTTTTCTAAATAACTAAAATTAACTCAATGAGCTACAATTAACGTAATTGATGCTTCACCAACACCCATTAAACACACATTAGACATCGCACAGTGGAGTTGAACCACATGAATTACAGGGCTCAGGGAAGACCTCCGTGGAAAAGTGGAAGCGAACATGAACTGTTGTGATGATGGGCTGGTGAACAGGGGAGCTGTCACACTCTCAGAGTGGGAGCCAAAAAAAACAAAAAAAAACCATAAGGCATCTGCTCAACAGTTGCACGCTGGCACACCGGTTTGCTTATAAAACATCT
>KV751325.1:12583135-12597927 GCA_001698575.1 Mola mola
TACATTAGATTGGATTAGATTAAAAAAAATATATTTCAATGTAACCTCCAAAGCTTGAAATATAGAATATATAATAATTGTCTTTTAAATACATTATGACAAATTGAACTGAATTCTATTTTTTTGACATGTTAGATGCACTTACAGAGTTTCAGCATGACACAAATCACAACTTTTGACTGATCTGGTACCAAATGGGTCCAAAGAATCATAATTTGAAGGCTGAGTTTGACAGCATGTGGAATTGCTGCAATTACCAACAAAGAGGAAGGAAGACATTCTTTTACATTCTTTCATCACTCTCCCTCTCTCATCCCCTCCCTCTCCCTGTCTTTTCTCTTCACTGCCAGCTCTTCACTTGTCAGTGAAAGCTGTTGCTAATAAAAGTAAAAAAGCAAACTACAAAAAGGAGGTGAGCAGGAGTAGAGGGAGGCACATTCTTTGCTGCTTGGGAAGAGTTTCACCAGAGCAAGAGGGAGTTCCAGGGTCTGGGATGGAAGTGAGGGGGAAGGGGAGGTGGAGAGAGGGGAGCTGAGTGTCACCCTCATCACCCCAGGACATGGAAAAAATGTTTTGTTTCATCAGGTTTTCAAAGGCACCGCAATTATCGTGGAACGCGGGGTGACAGGACATCCCTGCACTGAAGCAGCAGAGCTAAAAACAAGCCCGAATCGAAAGAGCTACGCTTTCGAGAGCTCAACAGGGGGATACCATCCTCTCCCCTCTTCCCTCATCAACCCTGCCTGACATGGCTATAAGCAACACTAAAGCAGCACCCCAATAGCTCATCTCCATCTTCACTGTGTCCAGAGAAGGCGGCCATTGTGTGCCCGTTCCTCTCTCCCCAAGTCAGTTTCCTATTGAGGCTCTGAAAGGGTCTTTGAGGGGCCCTGTTTTGGCTGTGCAGCTCACCTGCAGAGGGGAAACTATGGGTCTATTCTAAAGCCCAGCAGCTGCCAGGGCAGAGAGGCTGGCACCCAGTGGGACAGAGAATGGCAGCCGCAGAGCCTTTCAATATGAAGCCACTTAGTAACAGAAGGCATGTGCCAAGCCTGCAAAGCCAGAGTGAAGAGTCACCCTTTGGAGTTCACTAAATATGAGAAAAGAGTGATCTTGTCTTTATTCCCTCATCTACTATGGTGCGTCTTCGTCTGTTCTGTGTCTGCAACCCTCTTTAAGGACTGATAATCCAAAGATAGCAGGACATGGAGAAAGAATGAACTGCAGAATGAGTTTAAGGTCATGAGGGTGATTGTAGATAAGTTTTCTTGATGAACATGGCACATGCCGGCAAATGAGTTGAGATAGTTTCCTCATCCATGCTCAGGAGTGACCGCCGAACTCCTTGTCATGAGAGTTCGAGCCATGATACCACTGCAGGGATCTCAGTGGCTGCGGGCCTGTGAAGAAGCTTTCAACACACAAAGCCTCTTTTCTGTCAGCAGGCTAGCTCCCACACTGCTGCTAATTTACGATGCCCTCACAGCAATTTCCACAGTCAGAGAAGTTCAATTGTGTTTTCCAGCTCATTAAGCATCGGCACAACAAAGGCTTTCATCTTCTTCTCCATCCACTTCATTCCCCTCTTCTCTGCCTCCGCACGTCTCTCTCGCTTTCTCTGCCTGTTTTTCCAAGCACCCTATCTGAAAATATTAGGATAGTGAAGGCAAAAAGGGGCTTCCTGTTCCTACATTTAAATCTGTCTTTATTTACTTGGTGTGTTTATTGCATCTGAAGTCTGGAGGTTCTCCTCATAGAGGACTGTGGAGAATTTAATGGTTGTTTATTCAGGGGCCTCTGATGTGCCCTCCCATCCCTTTCAAAGCGTCAGGAGATGACGTGGAATCTATTGTAATCTCAGAGGAATCAACCCAGCATATTTGTTAAGGTTGTCACTGTGCTGGGATCACAGGCGCACACTGACATTCTCACACAAACTCAGGTTAGGGCCCTAAATATACTTTAATCAAGCCGTGGGGTTTTTTTTCGTGTAGAATTTGTATTTCCAGGCGAGACTAACGAGACAGCTGGGGTACAGAGGAGAGGCAAGTGAGTCACCAGAACGTCAGACTAGCTCAAAAATCTGCATGAGATTGCCAAGAGTTACTGTATTCCCTTCATCTAGAGCTCAATGCCCTCAAGCGTGCCACGTAAACCCAATTCCTTCCAGTTTCAGCTCCTCCGTGGTCAACATTATCAAAGTGTCAAGTACAAGACGACGCCATAACTCTCTGAAGTTATCAAATTGACATCTTTTGAAGTCGGGCTGAGTCACAAGCTCTTAGGAAGCATGCATCATAAATTTGCCCCTTGTTGAACTCTGTGATGAAGCCACTCTTGCGCCAGTTTGTTAAAGGTCCAGTGTGTAGAATTTATTATTGTTAAATAATTTTCCGCGAGGATTAATAATGTCATCTCTATCTATCTATCTATCTATCTATCTATCTATCTATCTATCTATCTATCTATCAATCTATCTATCTACTTATTTGCAGACATATAATCTCTTCAATTATGTTAAAATTAGTTTGTAATGAATTTAGATCATAATCTGTAGTGTGTACGCAATCCTAAAATACTCAATTATAGTTACATGAGCGCGTGTCTGCCTTCCACTGAGAGCGCCAACTTGTGCCCCAATGTTACTATAGCAGCCAGGAAATGACAAAAAGGCTTGAAAACACATTTTGGGTTTTTGAATACCACACTGACACTGGAATACAACCAACAAAAACTCACCCGAATAAGAGGCGACGAAGAAGAAGGACTATAAGGAGTTTTTTACATTATAGGGAGATTTTTACAGGAAATAAAACTTTTTAAAAACTTTTGTACTTAGATCTTATCTTATAAATAAGGTATTACCAGGACATACAATCCATTTGTCAGCCTCAGGGTGCACAATGTCAGAGTGCAGTAATGCAAGGACATATTGTCACATATCTAGAGTTTAGCCTCCTCAAATACGTGACACAAAGGAGTCTTGCAGGCAACAAGCACAATGGGTTGTTGTTTTTTTTTTTGTTTAGTTTTTTCGTTCAGTTGTGTGTTCCAGTGTAGCAACATGTGCTGCTGTGTGATTTGTCACAGTTTAAATTGTCCTCACATGTTGCACGCAGTGGTCCTCACTTGAGTGGTTTCAGTGAAGTCACTATTAACATATTCTTGGGAAGTTTTAACCTGATTTGAAAACAGTCAATTGAAAACAGCTGTTTGACACAAATCAGCTAAGCTGTTGTCAGTGACGCTTCCCACTGCACTGTGGTCTGACTTCATTCTGCAAATCACTGAGGTGCAAAACAAGATACATTTATGAGGATTAATTCACTGTGAATTTACAGACTGTGTGGGTGAATATTAAAAACAGCGTGATATTAAACAAGACAATACTTAATGCCTTATGTGTTTCTGTAACATGTTCCAGTGAATTAATATGACCACAAACACTGCAAGGCCTCTGTGTCCCACAGCGACCCGCTGGAATGCTGCTCTCAAACTCTCTGTGACTAGCTTGTGGTCCACCTCGTCTATATTTCAGGATACTGCACGGTGAGAGTTGTACCTCCAAGTGTGTGCGTGTGTATGTTTCAGGTTTCTCTAACTTCCATTAGTCCAGTGGTGCCCCCCTGCTCCTCAGCTGTCATCACTCTCACACTAACATCGCCTATGTCTGCTATCATGGCCAGAGAATAAAGAGCCTATGATAATTTGACATCCCTAGCCTCAGTTACTGGGTCATTCTCTGACAACATCATCATTATTATTATCATCACTGAATGCAGGCTACCATCTGAGTTCCCCCCCTGCTGTCAGCACCCTCACTGAGCTCACCCCAACCCCTAGCTCGCTCCAGGTCCAGAGCGGGTGTCCGGTTCCCTTTGTCCCCCTCCCTTCCTTCCAAATTACAACAATACGGCAACAATATCGCTGTGTTCACCTGTTTGCACCCGGCATCGCGGGCAAAGACTCGCCGGCGAGCAGCCATCAGCCAACCACCCTGCTCGTCTCTGTCAGGCGCCATGTGGAACGCGCCCTCCTGTCACCAAATCCAATATCCCTACACACAAAACACACAGAGGCATAATAACCCACTCGCCACTCACATGTCAACGCTTCCCCCCGGCAGCCGACTCATGCTAACATATAGAGGATAAATGAAAAGCACTTAAGCAATCATCAAGCCATCAGGTAATTACAAAGGGTTCAAGCATCGTCTGCCATGAGAGACCCCAACATGTGCTCTTCAAGACGAATATGATCCTCATAATGAATGCTTAAAACACAAAACCCCATCTTATTCTGCCCATTCGAAAAATAATAATAATACACTGTAGAAAAAAAAGACTTTGTTTTAACTTTAAAAAGTTGCGTTCAAATTTTAAAAGCCAGGACTTCTTAGAATTCAGTGACTTTGTTTTTTACAGTGTATTCACTAACATGCCATTTTTAAAGTTTCTGCTGCCTTGGTTTGCAATATTTTGGAATCAGACTTTACTTTTTCCCCAGCCAACGTCATTGTGGTTTTGTGGAATGACTTGTAACCTTAATGGGCTCCACAAAAGGCCAAGTTTTGATGAGCAGACAGTACAATGTGTTCCAAACAAAGGATTTGTTCGATGCCTAAATCTCCCTCCCTGTGCATTTTTCAAAGTATTGTACTTTTTGTCTATCCACCCTAATATTCCCATTTGAATGATTACTGTGCTGCGCCGCTGTCTGTGACAGCCGGCTCTCTCCTTGTCAAGGTCTGGAATAACTCCAGAGAATTTTTTTTTTCTGGCGTAGTCGTGTTGAGCACAACCCAACATTTGCTTTCTTTTTGTACCATTGCACACAACATTTGCTTGGGATTTTTGGGTTGATAATATGCACTTCGTTCCTGGCCCACCTATGACCGTACTGGTTGCAAAATGTGAACGAATGGGTCTGGAAACCCTGTCACTCAACCACATCTGGTGCTGGTGCTGTTTCTGAGAAGTCAGCGGGCTGCAAAGTGTGCCAGCACCTGCGTGAAGAAAGAATGGCTGAGAAAGCATCCAAATAGCACCTGATTTGATGCACACAGATAAATTAAGTGACCTTCGGTTAAGGCTTCTGTCTCGTTTTACTCACATATTCTGATAAAACCATCTAAATAGGGTTTGAAGGTGTTTGAACTTGGTCAGCAGGCCACATCTGACCTCCTTCAGGGTGGACATGTTAGACCTGACCTCGTGCACGTGCAGAGAGAATATCACAGTTCACATGGCAGAATGTGCTGACGGTGGGAAAGATGACACAACTAATCAAAGCTGACATGTTGGAGTTTCTGTCAAGGCTCAGATCAGACAAGGAAAAGCATCGCCGGGAGGACCTCAGGCCGTCTGCATCCTCTTTGGCACAGCTGGCACGACGGGGCCCGAGTGACACCAAGATGGGGACAAGCTGGCCTGGTATGGTCCACTTTATTTATGTCAAACATGCCAATTTACAGTGTCAGAAAGTAGAGCAAAATACTCCTACAATTTTTGTTTATCTCATCATGGTTTCATTGGTTTCGGTCATACCAAAGTCCTGACTGTGTTCCTCTTGATTCTTCATGTGACAGTCATCAATGATAGCTGGAAAGGGACTATCCACAGAGTCAATATTCCTCAGTGGTGGTGTGATGATACGCAAACCAGATGAGGTTCTCAACTTGTTTCAGACGAAAACCTCTTCTGTACATACAGTCAGAGCAGAATATGCTTCATTTCAAGCATTACGGTGGTTGTTAATTCTGATATACTTGCAACTGAGACTCGAGTTGTGACTGGACACCAATTTAATTTACATTTAGATGTGTCTTGGCGTCTGTACTTTTCTTTTAACCTACTAGATGGATATAAAAGTTTGGGTTCTTACATATATTAACATTTGGACATAGCTAGCATGTTGGCAGGCCCGCGCAGAGCAGAATAATGTTCTGTTATGCATCACCAGGCAGGCCTCCCATCTCTTTTAAAGATGAGACACTTTCACCACCAAGTTCCCCACTGTGTGTTTCATAAATGTTTATCCCACGCGACTCCAGCCCCCTCCCAGAGTTTGCTCAGGATACTTGAAGCCCTGCCAACTCTCATGAAAGCAAACAATTTCAAAAATTACATATATAAAGCTTGTTTCAACATGTTCGGTTCAAAAGCAGAACTCTGTTGGAACCCACAATTACCTCTTTTAATGATTCCCCCACTTCGGCAACCTAGCAGGGCTCAGAGGTGTGTGTGTGTGTGTGTGTGTGTGTGTGTGTGTGTGTGTGTAAGAGAGATGAGAGTTGATTGGCTGATGGGAGTCGGCGCTTCTTAATCCTGAAAGACTCAAAAACAATAAGGTGAAGAATGCCTTACGAATTTTTTTTCCCAGCACCTGTTATAGTTTTACAACAGCCCACCAACTTTTTCTGCTACAGTAAAAACAGCAGGTCAACATTTTGGGCTATAATGAAACATTGCACCCCAAATGGGATGGACTGTTCGGTGACGAATCCAAATGGCTTTTCCTTGCGCACAGTGACAGGTCAAAGTCTTAATTTATTCTTAAAAGTTTTTTTTAATTATTATTATTTGTTTAAACATCATAAAGTTATATAACTTTAGTGATTCCATAACTTTGAATGTAGCAACATCATGAGGTAAACTTTGCCCAGTACTTTGGATAGTGTTTGGCAGCCCTTGTGACCAAAGACCTGTAAAACTATTAGCATATTGGCGTGTTAACAATCAAACAATACACCATTTGAAAATTGATAAACAAGACCTATCATAGATAAACAGATACAGAAATGTTAACAGTATACTTTTTTTTTTTTGCCTTAACGGAGGGATTCCTCCACTAAACATCCCAAACACCATAATGATATACATGGGTGGATTATGCAAAAACCCGCAGTGTGGCCCCTGTGCTATAGATAGATTTCTCCAACAAAAAAACTCATTGCTGCTTGGCATGTGCGTGCAGCTCAGACAGAATCAGGAAACATCATTTATGTGTTCTTTACAAAACAATGGAAGGGAAACAGCATTAGAGACAAGCCTACATCCCTTTTCAAACTCCAGGAGAGTGAGAGTGGTAATAGTCGCAGTAAGCAGAGGAGAAGGTAATATTGCTGGGCGCTAAATTATAGTCATTGGAAGCTTGCGTGGTTACACCGCGATCTATCACTGTCACGCCGCACAGGAGAGGGAGAGAGAGGGCAGACAGGCGCCAGGCGCTGCAGGATCAAAGGAAGGAACTATACCTCAGGGAGAGAAACAGTTAACTCCATTCAACCAATTGTCCCACAGACGCAGAGTCAGTGTGCTGCTGCTGCTGCAGACCCAACAGCAGTTCCCATAAGAAAGAAAAAGGCTCATGGATTGGGTCTCCTTCCAAGTGATTTGACTTGATTCTAAGAGCTGCAAAACCAGAACAATTTGGATGGGCCTCTTCAATGGGCCTCTGAGACCTTATTTGTGGCTGCGTTGTCTCTCAAAGAGACTACAGACAGTGAACACAATAAGCTGAAATGTGGGCAATACACAGCCATAGAGAATGCATTTAGAGGCCAGAGGATGAAAATTTACCGTGACAATAACTCTCGTGAGTAGAGAAAGCAGTATAAATCACGGCACCGTTTGCATTGCTGTTTTCCTGAAACACAGTCCAGACGAACCCCTCGAACACGTGCAGCAAGATAGTTCTGGCAATATTAAAAAATGTTCTTGTAGATTTCCAGTAATCTGGTGAAGCTTTTTCCTTTTCTTGGCCACAAGAATTGAAAGTTGGTATCCAGGCTACCTAAAAAAAATGTCAAGTTGACCCAACTTTTTAATGGCTCAAAGTTAACTCGACTTGTTTTGTCAAGTTCAGTGAGCTTTAAAAATTTATTTAGAAAACTTTATTACGTTAAAACAATGACTTAATTTTAACAGTGTTGTTAACTTCAGAAGACACAAAGCATTATTAGCATTTGTTAAAATGCACATTTATGTCTACCTGTCAACAGTCAGTCCTGATCTCTGGATCGGGTCTCCACCACCTCTTGTTTGGCTGAATGCTGCTGCGTTGCGTTCACCAGCTGGTAGTGCACAACAGCTTTTTAGCCTTGGAACAGCTTGAACACATTTGTTTTTTGGGGTTTTTTTTAATGTGTGGAAAGATACTAAAAATCTGTCATAGAACTGACAGGAACAGCAAAATTCTTCTTGGCTATAAGCAACACCTTTCAGAATGAACCATCCGGCTAAAAACATACCAATAAGTGCAGCTTTAAAGACAAAGTAAGCTACTAAAGCAGAGAGTTTAGAAAAGTTTATGGTTTTTAGTTAAACCCCAATGATGATAGTGCGTCAGAAGGGGTGTAGGGGCCCACAGCTGGAAGAAAAACCGACAAGAATTTGGGGACACTATGCTTTTTTCTCCGCCTCTGCGCTTCCGAGGCACCCAGAGGCACATCCGTCGTCACAGACCAGACCTATCAGAAACTGCCTCTGTCGAGTCACGTGCAAACACCGACGGACTGATAGGCAGGCGGCGGGATGAGAGGGGAACTTCACTCAAGGAGGCAAATCCGTGCGTAAAGAGTCAAGTTTACCACCCAGCTGCGCCAAGTCGGCGGACGCTGCGCAATAACACAGATTCCGTCGGCTGAACACGCGGAAACCACACACGGGCCACGGAGAAAGCTGCGGGGAAGCTGGTTTTATGGCACCCCAGTCGTGCGTAATGAATCCTGTGCAGGGATCGCCACCCTCGGTCGCTCCGGAGGACACCTCACCAGAGGACCGGGCCGCCGGCGGCACGCGAACTGACGAGCTGGACCTGTCATCTCTCCGAAGATGTAAACACAAAAGTTTTGATCTGCCTTTCAGTGTGGAATCCCTCATATCAGCCGGGACGCCGGAGAGAAGCGGTCCCGTCCGAGCCCAGGAGACGGAGTGCACATCGCCGGGGGGACTTTACGGCTCCAGACTGGAGGCGGCGGACCTCGGCGACAAGGACTCGAGCCGCTGGAGTCGGGCCCCGTACGCATCCCCTCCAAGTGAGTGTCGGATAGTCGCTTTCTTTCCCAATTCTTTACAAAATGAAATAAACACACCAGTCCTTAAGAAACTCGAGTAACTGCTCCTCCAGCTGAGATTTAACTTTAATCCACACACGACAGGAAAGTTAGACAGGACAGGCCAGAGTTGCTCTCTGTATTCCCGTGACGCGCCTCTCTCAATCTCCTTCCAGGACTCCTCAGCCCGACGACGTGCAATCTGCGGAAACACAAGAACAACAGGAAGCCCAGGACCCCCTTCACCACCGCTCAGCTGCTTTCTCTGGAGAGGAAGTTCCGTCAGAAACAGTACCTCTCCATCGCGGAGAGAGCGGAGTTCTCCAACGCGCTCAGCCTCACAGAGACACAGGTGAAGATCTGGTTTCAGAACCGCAGGGCCAAGGCCAAGAGACTGCAGGAGGCCGAGCTGGAGAAGCTCAAGCTGGCGGCCAAGCCGCTGCTGCCGACCTTCGCCTTCCCCTTCCCCCTGAGCGCAGCCGTGGGTGTGCCGTCCGCCTACGGGGCCCTGAGCGGCCCGCGAGCCGCCCTGCCTGTCCCGGGACTATTCAGCGGACCTTATGGGATGTTCTACCTGTCCTAATCCTCACTGACTTTGAGCTGCGTCCCAGGGAGGCTGACTTTTGGACGACCACCCTCACATCAACGCTGCGCAGATGATCCGCGCGCGTAAAAGTCGTCAGTGGAGCAGAAACGACTTTAATATTTTTACTCGATTGACCTTTTTCATTAACGTTTCTATACAAATGGATCAAAATTAATCAGACATTTACTCTGCATACATGTATGTGTTTAACGTGGCTATTTTATTTTATTTTATTGCAGTGTATTGAGTAAAATCCTTTTTTTTTTTTTGTTAAATGCTGGACTCTCACTGCGCTCATATATTTTTTTTTTTCTCAGATTTCAGACGTGTCGTGTGAGATTTAGCAAAAGTACTTTTAGTTTCACGACGGAAGTTGACGAGATGAATTAAAGATGTGCAGCTTTAGGGTTTGAAGCAATAACTCGCAGTGGCTCAATAAGAAGTCGACTTGAAAGTTTAATTTCTATTCCAGGAAGCAAAAGAAGCAGCTTTAGAGTCACCAAACAAAAAGCAACACACATCTCAGTTCATACATCATATGTGGGTCATCTCTGCTATAACTTGTTTGCAATAATGAAAAAATACTTCGCTCTCAAATGTTCGGCGGTGCCTTTCAGTTACTGGTGTAATAAAAAGAATTATCCTTAAAAAGTTTTTAGGAGTTTTATCTTATCAAGGTGAATTCACCGTAACTTCTTAATTTCCCTTTTTATAAAATAAAATGGCAAAAAAATCCACTACGAATAATCATGCTTCATTAACGTCATTTATGAAGTGTGTCTTTTTATTACATTACCTCAGAAGGATGCATTTAAGTCCAAGATCAGTTTAATTACCACACGTGAATTTAAGTCAACTACTTTTGCAAACTTTCAAAACAACGAACACAACTGGTAAGACACACGTCCATTATTCACGCAGAGTGTATTTTATATCCGATCGGTGAAAAGGTTGTTTTATAAAGTTATTAAAGTCTATTGTGTAAAGTCTGACATGTCTGGATTTTTTTTCCTTCCACAATATCTTTTTGAAATGTCCACAATTTGTCTTTTAGAAACCGCTAAAAAAAAAAGGAAAGTGGAGGGAAAGTGAGATTGGAGCCTTTAGGCAGGAAACTAAATCTACAGAGCAACAGTGTCACGCATCACATTTTTGTGCAAAACATTTTATTTCAAGTTGGGTCAACACGTACTCCGTAAACATATTGTGTTTTCGATGCTAAAAGAGAGAAGGCTAAAATGTGGCGTGTCATTTCCTCCTCCCTCGTCGGCCTCTGAAGCCTCGTACCGAGCCGTGACCAAAGCACACGGTCGCGGGGACCCTGAGAGAAGAGAACACCACCGTTGTTGTGCATCTGCGATACTTTGTCATCCAAATAAGAAAAACGTTATTAAATACGCCGCAGATGTCACATTTTTCGCACACGACAAAGAACAGAATCCTCTCCGCAGTTTGCTTAACCCAGACTTAGCTATGTAATCGCCTGCTTTTTAATATCTTAAGAACAGATCGCCGTCGTCGTCGCATTCCCAGACTAAACTGACACCATCTTAAAAAGGTCTGACAAAGTCTCTCTCGACGCAGGGCTGAAAACCGACCCGGTGAGAATCCGGAACTTTGAGGCCGACTTGTATGCAGACTAACCTGTAGGAGTAGCGAGGTTTCGGTGTCTCAGTGCCTGTATGCACTGCTCCGGAACGATTCACGTGCTCCTCTGTCAGAGCAGAGTTTGCCATGCGAGCAGCTTCCTCCTCACACGCATGCATCTCCATGGATTCCCCAGGATCGGCTCGGCGGGACAACGCATCAAACATGCCCTCGGACTCGCACATGCTGTCCGCTACCTCCATGGCTGTGTCCTTCTGCTGCTGACTTCTCATCCGTCGAGTTCTGTCAAAGATATTATTAGAAAATCATCAGCGTTTAAGAGCATTTTTTAGAGCTTGCCAGTTCAGAACGTGACAAGAAAAATAAGCAAGAATAACGATCCACACTGCAGCTGATACGTTAACAAAAACTGAATAGTCATAAGTCATGACGTAAATCTTGCTGTTAAAATCTGTTTAAAAATTTCCTCCGCGGAAACTTTGAGTAGTTTTACTGACAGTTTGCTGCCATCTAGTGAGGAAACCTGGTAAATGAAGTCTTACCTTCTCTCCTCTTTGGTTTTGTCAAATCTGAAGTCGGGAGGATACTTGTGAATTCTTATTAGATGATCTTTCCTGCGTTTACTGGTCCTGAACTTTTGTCCGCAGCCCTCCACAAGGCACTGGTACTGAAAAAATGTGAAGGACGTGTCAGGAGAAAAGCTTTAATATTCACCTGGAAATATTTCTCTGCAAAACAAAAAGCTTCAGCAGCTAACAAACAAACAAAAGATGCGGTGGGAGCAGGACACGAGCTCGGGAGGGTTTTTTTTTTCTGTGACTTGCCATGTCTTGTCTCTGAGCGAGGATGGTGAAAAGCGCGTCGTGCCACTCCTGAATGTGGATGTCTAGGAGCCGGGCACTCGGGAGGGAGCGGCGGCAGGAGGAGCACACGTTTCTGTGAAGGGAGTTGTAGTGGTGCTCGTACTCCTCCAAAGTGCTGAAGACTGCACAGCAGCCAGAGATGTGACAGGCAAACTCTGACACGCTGAGGAAGGACAGAAAATTCTTAAAACGTCACAATTAAAGGCACTTATCACTTAGGTTTACTAGCACAAACACAGTGTTTCCTATGAGAGCTCAGAACTAAGCTCATCATTCTATACAACCACGCAGAAAGTCGATTTAACTTAACATGGCTAATCTGTTGTTTTGTTGGATCTGTTTGTTTCAGGTTTTTTCAGGGATTTTTCATGGCATCGACCCACCAAAATGAGCAGAATCGGATGTGCTTGTTTAGCAGCTCACATAGTTTAATTTGCTATATATATCCTCAACCAAGATTCAGTATTTCAGCGTTGATGGCTAAAAACTTCAGGGAGGGAAAACCTTTTACTAGGAAGGGGTGAGAGCATTAATACACATTAATTCCATGTCAGTGTCTAAATGATTCTCACTGAATTATTTTACTGTTATTTAATGGGCATTACTGTGTTAACTCATGTTACTAGTACGGCTGGAAACTATTGCAAAAGTACCTCAGTTAACATGAGGACTGTAGTAAGTGATTACATGGCACATTAACTGTTAGTACATGCTTAATACTGCTTAACTAGAGGTAATTAATGTACCCTTATTGCAAATTGTTACCATTTTATCTTTATTTATCACAGCATTTCTGGAAAACACTATTTACTATATTTTCAAATGTCGGTACATACATTTTTATTTAATTGTACAATAATTAATATTAACGGCCATGTCTGATGCCATTTGCCTATATTATAACATTTTCTCTGTAAACATTGAAGACATTGGGAGAAGCTGTATCGGTATTGTTGGAATTCTGAGGAAAACAGAAATATATTTAATGTTCTTGCTTTTCTTTGAAGGACAGACGCTTCGTTAGAATAAAATGGCCAAAGTCGGATAAAGTTTGTTTTATGGCTTAGCTGGAGGCGGTCTACGCACTCCAACAATCAGTGGAGGGTATAAACTGGGTCTTCCTACCTGAGCGCTTGCGTGCAGTCCGCCTCTGACGTGTAAAGGTCCTGCAGGTACATGTGTCTGCAGATGTCCCCGTCCTGTAAACAGCGTTCACGTTCGCTACGTTAATGTTATGGCCACTCACATCCCATTGTTTCATCAGAAAGCGAGACGCCTCGGTGAGTTCTTGCTCTGGTACCTCGAACAGCTCGTGGTCCTTGTGCAGGCGGATGATCTGCGGGGCGAAGTTGAAGGGACTATCCTCCACAACTCCACTCCGCCTCGGCTCCCCGGAGTTCCCCATCGGACGGTCCTCATCGCAGCTTTTCGCCGGCGTTTGGCCTTCTGTTCGAAGCTGGACCGGGTCTGGCTGCAGCATCATTCACCCTGACCTCATTAACGCATTAAAGTCCAACCTCTGACGCGCCTCCTTTCGCGTTGGTTGTTGTCGTCGTCGTCGCGGAATGATGTCGTCACCAGGGCGTTGCTAATATTAAAGAAGGAAATAAGATGAATGGTGCTATACCGCCACCTACTGGACAGAATGAACACTGACGAAATGTTAAAGGTAAAACTAATGTGTGAATTGGACGCCGAGTAGCGCGTTCGCCGCGTTTCACCGTATTTAATTTTATGGGACAAGTCAGGCGCACCAGAGTGGAGTTAATCGATTAAAGTAGTTTAATAGTAAACGAAACTGGTATGGTTAACATAGCTTCCCATTCATTTAATGTTCATGTTTCTAAATCTCATAGCGTCAGCTATTAACTCGAGAGCCTTTCTTTGCTTAATACGTTAGACTCATTTTGGACCCAAGTTAGCACAGAGCTCCCAGAGGAGAATCAGACCACCAGATGACCCAAAAATATAATTTTCTTTGGCTAATGCCGACCTCAAGAATTCTAGTTTTGGTATCAAATGTTGTGGTTCTTACAGTGGAAACACTGCCACAGTGTCAACGTTTACTGTAGGAGCTTAACATAGCACGGCATGAAACAGCAAAGGACAACTGCATTTTACAAAACGGACTGTGTTAAACAATTTAGCTGATTTTTCGTGGATATTACTATGAATTTTTTAAATGGTAAATGTATCATTTTATTCGTACCTAATAAAGCTACCAAAGGGATTTTAAAAAATCTGAACCTTATCAATTGTATGTGCATGTCACTACAAAGACTACAAAAACAGAGCCGCTTTTCTTTTTTAATTAACTCCAGTAACATATTTTCTACAATAGGGATCGCGGTATTTTATCAGTAAAGACGTGTCTGTAGTCTGCTTCGGGCTCAATCAGCCCATCACAATAATATTGTAAAGAATAACTAATATGAAGTCTTTAATTTTCTAGCACGGTCCGTAATTATAATCACGGAATAACTTTTTCCCCTTAGAAATAAACGACACGTCGATACAACTTCGATGCTCCTCGTTCCATCTGTGTTCTGACAGACAGGACGAACAACCAATGGGAGTGACGATAGCGCTGCGCTGAACCAATGATGTGGCTGGAATAGCGTTATAGGCACATCAAGTTAGGTTGACACACACCGCACAGCTCAGTGGAGCGGCAGCCGGT
>KV751325.1:12597992-12642300 GCA_001698575.1 Mola mola
AGCCGGTAACCGAACACATGCGACAGTTTGAGTTTGGGCTGCTGCTGTGCACAGCTGTACCTCCGGGGAGGACCAGAGCAGAAAAAGGGAAAATGAAGACAGAAAATATTACAGAAGAAAACACAACAGCTGTCTCATTTTGGAGGGGAATAAATGCTACTTTTTCTATAAGTAGTTGGTCGGCTTGATGTTACTGTACTTAGTACTGAGTAATCCAGTGTCAAAGGCCCTTCTAAACACAATGAATTCGTCTTCTTGTCTTATTTTAGTGGGGATTAAAGTAATTTATGCTTTAAAAGAACTTTGGCGGTGGATTACTCCAAATGTAAACAGTAAAAACACTTTATAAAATTTGCGGTGGTAGTGTACTAGTCCCAGCGCTATTAGGTTCATCCATTCGTAACTTGAGAAATTGTTTTCATATGGCATCAAAATTTATCATATAAGCATATTGCGTTGGAGCGCTTGTGTGAACCTTATTTTGAAAACCAGAAATAGCCAATTTTCTCTTCACGTGTACGGTAAAGAACGGATTACGGGCGCAGGCTAAATTGTAGTGCGGTTGATTTCACCAAGGATCATCGCGAACGATGGCTGGCTTTACCCCAGTACATATTTTGTCTGTTTAAAGTTTTCTTTTTTTTAAACCATATAAATCGGTGTCATCTTCCAGAGCGCGGAAAATGCAAGTCTTTATAGTCCCGGACCCAAGAGGTGCTGTTGGTCTCCTAAAACAACCACTGCGAACAAAAACAGATCATAACGTCCACTGTCTCCAACACCATGCAATGTGACAAAAACGAGGAGACACAGTGATATCACAAGTGCATCAGCCCACTTTACTGCTAAAGACAAGATGCCGAGTCTTTTGTCTTATATCAAGTGGTTTTATTTATATCGTGATATACTGTATATCGATATGGACTGACATGAAAACGATTACTGTTGTAACAAAGTTGGGTTTTTTTTTCCCCCATATCGCCTAGCCCTCTCATGGGCTGTGTGTGATGACTCATGTGATGTCTCAGCCTGAAATGGTGGTCAGGATGTTGCTCAGCACAGAGGGGCGGAGAATTGAAGATCTTCACAATTTCTCAGACTACCGAGCTCACCAGCACACAGTGCGTCCGGCGCAGCAACATGGCACAGTCTGGAATTTTAATCTGGATTTTCCTCTCATTATGGGGTACGACTTTTCTTTTACCCCCTTTCACTTCTTTCCCTGTTCTTTTTGTCTCCTAAAATATGCCTGACACTTGCAGGAGTAACTACGGGCAGTGTGAGGACTCTACCTCATGTGATAAAGTACCAAACGGTGATTCCTCAGAGGCTGAAGGGTTCATCCCTCACCAATGATGCTGCTACACACCAGGTAAGACACACACTCCTTGTCAGACTATTTGAATATTTTTTTAAAAACTTTTTACAAGAACAAACCGAGGTCTTTTCTGTTCTCTTTGTCTTTCTGTGTGTGTGTGTGTGTGTGTGTGTGTGTGTATGTGTGTGTAGACATACCCTGATGTCCTCCAGTACTCTCTGACTATTGCAGAGCAAAACTACACACTGTACCTAGAAAAGAACAAGTGAGAGAACTTTTTTTTTTAGTGCATGCTGCACGCTGTACACTCAGCACATTCTGCCTTGGTTTGTCAGTAGTACTGATATTAGAAAAAATGTACTTCTTCAGAGATCTTCTCGGAAATAACTTTTCTGTGACACACCACGATGACGAGGGCACACAAGTCACGAAAACTCCGGATGGGAGGGTATGTAGCTTTGCATTGTTCTGAAACTACTGTTTCATTAACATACATATTCTCTATGTTCATGCCATCATTTATTGAGTTGAGTGTGTCAGAAAGTTTGATCTGTTTTTAACGATTTAATGGATTCTCAACTGCACAACATATACTAGCATATAACATAACATAACATATAATGTAATTTATAGCATACTTATATTTATATTATTACATAATAATTACAACGTTACAAATAACACACTAAAGTGATTCAAATATTTAATGAATTCCCACGGATCACAGTCATTCTCATCCTTATCTGCTGGGGTTGGGACACAGTGTTCTTTTTATTTCAAACTATTAGATGCACTGTTAAATTATGTTTCACAACCACAAAGTTACTCTTTATAAGAAGCGACGTCTCGCACTGCAACTAATGCGGAAAGGGAATTGACCTATAAAGTTAAGATGCATCTGACCATGACACATGCATTGCAAAATAGCTCATTCAGATTAGACCACAGTGATCCACTGTGTTGAAGAACAGAGAAGGTGTGAGTTGAAATCCTTCGAGTCTGTGACAAATAACGGTCGTCTCCAGGTTCACTGCTACTACCATGGTCGCGTCGTGGGAGTGGAGGACTCCTCGGCTAGTGCAGGACTCTGCTCAGGAATCAAGTGAGTAAAGCTGGATGTGCTGTTTTTTTCATCCCGTATCTCTTATTGGACAAAGATTATTTTTGTCCTAAGTGGAGCGAATAAATCCAATCACACCCACGATAACGTGAGATTGTGTCCAAACCAACGAGAGGATCAACATTTATTTCTTCCATCATGGAGCTCACTAAGGCTGCAGGCTTACTGTGTCTGAAACACTGTAACTCCAGAAAGCCACATTATACATGCTGTACCTTACCAATTTGATGTATGGAAGGGGAATCAGCTGAGCTGTCATCCGATTTAGCAGGGATTGTGAGCTGATCTTGATATACATGGTCACTCTGCCTTGCTCTACAGGGGGTTTGTGCGTCTCGGGGACCAAATGTACCTCGTCGAGCCTCTCGCCGACGCAGTACAGTGGGGCGACACGCCGAGCTCTGGAGCCCACAGTGATGAGGGTCCCCACGCTGTCTACAACTACAAACACCTCAGGAGGAAGAGGAGCTCCTGTTCCCATGGAAACACGACCACTTTCTATGATCATGGAGCTCGTCTGTCTGGATTGTTCAAGCTTGGCAGTCTGGTAAAGACACACTGGGATTGAAGTCTGCAGCTGATGGCATTATAAATCTTTTTCTTTATTGAAGAACTGTATATTTTAAACTCTTAACAACACGAGGGAGAATAAATGGGCTGAAACCTTTCTTTTTTTTTTAAACAGAATTCATCTTAGCATAATAATCGGTGAATTGACTATTTCAATCTCATTTGTATGTTGGAAATTTAATTACATGTTATTCACTGTAGTTTTATTTTACAGAGGCACAAATTTATATTGTCTTTTGTTTTAAAGCAGTTTGTAACATTATTTTGTGGGGTGCTATGTAGAAACAGCGCATTATTTATCAAAACGTGTATAGTGTTGCGGTTGTTGACGTGCTCCACCTCTTGTGTTCTGCAGAAAAGCAAAGGTCAGACCAGAGGCCGTACAGGACAACCCAGGACGGTGGAACTGGTCTTGGTGGTCGACCACAAAGAGGTTTGACCTTCCTCTCTGAGTCATTGCAGATATTAATGTTGGGGGTCCTGGTTTAACCCTTAAGAACCATAGTGATTCTCTTTCATGCCTAAAATGCTGTTTAATTTAAATGTAATTATCCTTTTCTTTTTAGTATAAGAAGTGTGGCAGTACGAAGACCGTAGAGGCCCGAGCGCTTGAAATAGCAAACCATGTCGACAAGGTATCTTTGTTTCTCTGTAGCTGCTCAGCTAAAGTTTGTCTTTGTTAAAACAAAAATAACGAGGGCTGTATGATACGGGCTTTCTGAAAACGTTGGTGTCAAACACATAGTTTTATTTTATTTAGAAATAATGTGCATTCCTTGCATTTTACTAGCAATTAAATTTTTCACTAGCAGCAGATAAGAGTCACATTTACTTCACAACAAATCTGTCCTGATACTGTCTGTTCTTTACCGACTGGGATCTGACCATTAAAAGAAAGCAAATGTTCTCTCATAGTGAAAATCTAACTTTAACTGTGAATTCTTACACCCAAGATGAAAATGTTCTTGCGTATCACACAATCCTCATTGCATGCTGAGCACGTAGTGCACGTGGTGCCAGCATAAATGTGCCATCAGGCAGCAGCGGACCAAACAGTTTCCTGCGACGGATCGGGCAATTCTTTCAGTCTGTGCTAACGTGCTGCTCTCTGCCAGCTCTACCGCCCCGTCGGTGTGCGCGTGATGCTGGTCGGTCTGGATATCTGGTCGTACAGAGATCAAGTGGATGTCAGCAATAACCCTGAGCTCACCCTCAACCGCTTCCTTGAGTGGCGTCAGCGGAGCCTGCTGCCGCGGATCAAGCACGACAACGCGCAGCTCATAACGTAAGGTCCACTGAACACACGACTCCATGGTAATGTGTTGAAGTGTCAGAGTGGGAATCTGAAATCTCTTCCTCCCTGCGCAGAGGTGTGGACTTTGATGGTTCCACTGTGGGCTTAGCCAACACCGACGCAATGTGCACCTCAAAATCTGGAGCCGTGAATGAGGTAAAAGGACTTTTTTTGTTTAATGTACAAGGGTAAAGTTTCTGTGTAGAAATATGTAAGAATGTGATGTTAATTTCAGTTCTAAACCGTTTCACTGCAGGACCACAACACGAACTCTATTGGAGTGGCTTCTACTATTGCTCATGAGATGGGTCACAACCTGGGCTTATCTCACGATACCGAAAACTGTGTCTGTGGCTCCTTAACAACAAAAAGAGGCTGCATCATGTCTGAGAGTGTTGGGTGAGTTCAGTGGAGTTCAGATATACCATCCCTGAACCTAAATTATAGCTAATATTTGCCTTCCGTTTGTCTTTGTCTAGAATTGTGTATCCTGAGCAGTTCAGTAGCTGCAGTCAGCAGCAGCTCAGCAGGTTCTTGGAGGAGGTCAACCCTGCATGTCTGCTGGACACCCCCTCGACCAATCGTGTCTACGGAGGACCAGTGTGTGGAAATGCCTTCCTAGAGCCTGGAGAGGAGTGCGACTGTGGGACCGTGGAGGTCTGAGCAAGCCACACTCACACGCTATAAAACTCCACTGAGGAGAACAGGTTGTAATATTCTGCATCTGCGTCCGTCTGTCTGTCTCATAGGAATGCAAAAACCCCTGCTGCAACGCCACAACCTGCAAACTCAGCGCCGGAGCCCAGTGTGCAGCAGGAGAGTGCTGCCACAACTGCCAAGTCAGTAACACCCACCGCGTCCTGTCCGAACACATGACGTCACACTGATGCTAATTGTGGTACCAGCAGCTACACTCTGTCTGACGGTGCCGTCTGGCAGGTTCTGTGCGAGCGTCAGTACTCGGTACATGGCCATCTGTGTTTCTCTCATCTCCACAGCTGAAAGTGACAGGCAGCGTCTGTCGACCCAAGACAGGAGACTGCGACCTGCCCGAATACTGCACAGGCTTCTCCGCCTCCTGTCCAGCTGATGCCTACAGCCAAAACGGCCTGCCCTGCAACAGTGGAAGAGGATACTGCTATAATGGACAGTGTCCTTCACAGCAGCAACATTGCAAGAGATTGTGGGGACCAGGTAAACCAGTGGATTGCAGGGATTTTTCTAAACATGGCTTTATGTCTAATAGATCCCTACTCATCGGCAGCTTTTTGTTTCGACTCTGTTCAGATGCCGAAGTAGCTTCAGAGGCTTGTTTCTCCAAACATGGAACCTGCAAAAAGACACTGTTCAGCCAGCGGTGTTCGAGCCGGTAAGTAATGAAACATACTAACAGTTCGGTGTTTGTTGTTGATTTGTGGCTTATTGCTTTGTGTTTTTTTTCGGTGGTAGAGATCAGTTCTGTGGGACACTTTTCTGCTCTGGAGGCTCGGAGTTTCCGGTCACATTCAAGAAGTCCTTCTACACGCTCGTAAATGGAGACACGTGCAACGAGGCGACTATGAACCCAGAAGACAACTACCCTGCAGATCTGGCCATGGTGCCGATTGGCACCAAGTGTGGCAACAACATGGTTAGGAACATGCTGATATCAGTGTTAGCATCCCTTCTGTGGCGTCCTGTTACATGTCTTCAAATTCTGTTCCAGGTGTGCTACAACCAAAGGTGTCAAGACATGAGGAACTTAAAAGTGTACGGAACAGACAGCTGCTCCGCCAAATGCAGTAACCACGGGGTAAGGAACTCGTAAACCTTGCAACACTTTGGGGCGCGGCAGAGCCATGACAGCATGATGTGACTGAGTTCTGTCTCGCAGGTTTGTAACCATGAGAACAAGTGTCACTGCCACCCCGGCTGGGCCCCCCCTTTCTGCAACGTGCTGCTGTCAGAGATGCCTGAAGGTATCGTACATGTTATGCTCCTCAGTGACAGAATCGGTTTGTCTGCCTCTTTGTATGCTTGACCTTTGACGACCACGCTCCACACAGCGTTTGCTCGTGTCTGTCCCGCCTCTGCTTTTCCACCAAAAGTTAACACAAATAGCTTTCTCATGGGCCCTCAGACAACGCTGCTCTGTTTGGTGAGCACGGCTTGACATCTGATTAAATGGAATTCCTCCATTAGTGAAGCAGTAATGACGTTACAGTTCATTTTGTTTCCTGCCTAGGTGATGCTGTTACAATAATAGAATAATGTCACAATCAGTGTGTGTTTGTGTGCTCAGAAGCAGACTGGTTGGCATTTACTGTGTCACTGGCAGTTGGTCTTCTTCTGCTTTTGGTCCTGGTTATTGGGAGTCTGATGTGCTGTATAAAGAAACGACGACCCATCAAGAGGTACAGAGGTTTCTTTCTTTCAGTCTCTGTTCGATCATAGTAAGCTATGCATGTAGCTCATGTGTGTATTTCTTCACAG
The DNA here is from genome assembly GCA_001698575.1 of Mola mola. Classification (NCBI taxonomy): domain Eukaryota; kingdom Metazoa; phylum Chordata; class Actinopteri; order Tetraodontiformes; family Molidae; genus Mola; species Mola mola. The sequence goes on from KV751325.1 coordinate 12,604,767, forward strand.
ATGCCTCCAGTCTACCTCAGGCCAGTCCAACCCAGGGTTTCGGTCGAGCAGCACACAAGGCAGCCCCAGCTTCGCGTCCACACACATCAGCCAGCCTATATTTGTGGAGTCCTCAGCCACTCAAGCCTGTAAACTTCTGCCCTCTGCACCTTCCAGGCCCCACACTGGAGCACCGAAGCCCAGCAGGGCAGCTCCACAGGTCCGTGTCATCACACCACGTGACATATTGGATTCGAAATCAACTCTGAGCTGCATATTGACAGTCAGCTCCAATCATAATCAGGGCATTATTGTCATTAAACTGCAAAACCAGCAAAAATCAGAGCGAAGAAGGACTAACCAGTTTTCACTCGTCTGTTTTTTGCAGCCCCCTAAGAAATTCCCAGCTGCAGCTCAACCATCAAAGATTCAGCAGGTATTTATTTAAATGTTGTTGTTTTGTCCAATTATTTACATGCACGCCTTTATGTGTGGACAGTATTTCAACCAGTAAATAAATACTTTTTCTTTAGATCGTACGGCCGTTCAAGCAGCCATCAGCTTTTTCAAACAAGCCCATCTATCCTGAGGTAAACATGTACGCAAAATTCACAAGTATTTCTCACTAATTGGTTGCTATGAAGAAAAAAAAAAAGTGTGTTACTCGTTATTTTAATTCACCGGCTGTCTTTATTGTCAGGCCAAGCCACTACCTCCATCCAGACCTCTGCCTCCACTTGCATCCAAACCGGTAAATGACAGTTTTGTATGTTTGGATTCACATGTTAAAATGGTGCTGCCACTGTCTCCTGTTTGAAATGTGAACGTCTGCTCCCTAAGATCTTGACGCCGAAGCCTCCAATGCCTCCAGTGAAGCCGAAGCCTTCTGTGTTCTCATCTCCACTGCCACACACCCAGCTGGTATGTTTTCAGACAGAACCAGAGTCGGCCGGACTTTCCCTAAAATCTCCAAACTGTGTCAGTAGGCATTCAAATATTCCCGATGGTATTCAAGGCATTCACTTTTACAAAGAGGTCTGTGGTCTTGGACATTGTCTATAGATGGAGGTGTAAGGAGCAGGCAGCAGTTCAGTGTTAGTAAGCAAATACACTTTTCTTGGCCACCACTAAAAGATTGTATAGGCTTTTGGAGAAGGAACATACAAGTTGTACTTAGAGAAGCTCATCGGTAGTTTGTTTATTAGCATTGCTTGTTTTTCCAGAGTGCCGCGAGAACTGCCCTTATGCCTGCCAGCAGACCGAGATGACAAGAGAATAAATCAGCCTGGAGTAACCGCTGAGATCCTCTGACGGAGGAGACTGTTGCCTTCCCACCAAGGAGGAGCTTAAGTCTTCTTAAGAGATGCTCATCCACTACAAAGAGGAAACAAGATCCAAGGAAGGATCAGCATTAATAAATGACAAAGTTCTTCTGTCAGTAATGTTCTCCGTGAAAGGTACCACTGTACGTGTCCTGCTTGTGTAAGCCTTAAAATCAGCCGTGAGCGATTGACCCAACGTCTGTGCTTTATTATTGACAAATGGCTACGCTGCCATTATATGCTTTTCTGCTTTTTGTAAGGGATAATGTCTGCCTGGATAATCCTGGGATATGTGAACATTTTATGAGGCACTTGCACTATCAATGCTGTAACTGTACCCTCGCTCGGTTTTGGTACTGCTTTTGTAAGAAATAATGTTCTGAAGGGATTTCAAAATATGCACCAATGTGGGCACTTTAAAGATCTTTCAATGAAAACAAAAATTTGGACTTGATCTGTTTTTTGCTTTGTTTGTTTCAATGTTTGTTTACTAATCTGATCTGAATTATTACATGCAGCTGGAATTGTTTTGTATCTCGACTTGTTGATTGTGATTCTTCAAGGGATTTTATATCATATATCTATGCAGCAGACATGAACACCGTTAAATGTTTTGGCCTCTCTTCCGTTTAGGCACCTTCTGCCTCGATTTGTCCTGCAAACTGCAGACTAAAAATGATTTTTATGAACCATTCTTATTTATTTGTGTTTTATTTGTGTTTGCAACAACGTGTCTTGCAATAAAATGACGATAACCAACCACTGAGTCCACTTTCTTTGTCCTGTACACCCTGGCACCATGATCTGTAGTGGCATTGTTAATCAGCGGTCGCCTAGCAACTCCGTAAACAACCTGTTGTTGGAAGCTAACAAGTTAACGTTAGCGCGGTGATAACAATTTAGATTTTAACAAACTGTCCGGGAACTATAAGACGGATGGACCGAGAGCTGAATGAAGAGGAACTGCAGGATTTGTACGCATGGATAGACAACATACCTCTGTCCCGGCCAAAAAGACACATCACAAGAGACTTCAGCGACGGAGGTATTAAATTAGCTGCTTAGCTCGGTTATCAGTCTTAAACAGGCAGCCGGAGGAACATGATGTCATATTGCGAATTATTATCTCTACTCGTCTTTGTCACAAATGTTTATTTCCCTGTGAGCTGACTTTCTGGCTGCAGAGGTTGTGAAGTATTTCTTCCCAAAGCTTGTTGACCTGCACAACTATGTTCCTGCGAACTCCACACAGCAGAAGCTCAGTAACTGGAACCATCTCAGCAGGCAAGAAGACACCAACCATTTTGATGTCTTTATTCAGATTGCATGCAGGATGAATGAAGTTTTTTTACAATCTGGCTTTCTAAGTCTGAGCACATCTCTCCCTAACAATCTTACACACACTGAAAAACATTCACTATCTCTAAATCAAGATGACAGAAACTGCTAAAAAAAAAATAATACAGAGGCAGAACATGAGAACCGGTCCAACTCACACCCACACATCATCATTGCCCTGATATGGCAAAGCTGACATGGCCAGCTACAACTACACAACACACTGCATCAACATGTATCATTGCTTAAATCCCTTTCAATCTGCTTTTTTCCCTGTGACTAGGTTTGTAAATTAGAAACCTCTCTTCTTTGGTTTGGAAATTTTATTTTCATTGTGGACAGGAAGGTGTTTTCCAAGCTGAACTTCCACGTGCCGGAGGAGACGGTGAAGAGGATTGTACTGAGCACTGCAGGAGTGATAGAGCCTGTCCTCAATGCCCTCAGGGAAATGATACAAAAGAAACAGGAGTGCACAGCGGAGCATTTTCTGGTGTGTACTGCATGTTTTTTACAAGTATGGCTGTTTGAATACTAATTAAAATATATATATTAGTTACTGCAGTCTTCTTTCTTCCATGTGAATCATACAGCTGTCGTCAGTGTTTTTGAGACAAAAAAAGGATTCTGAGAGGAAAAAAATGCTTCAATTTGAACATTTTACCTTTGAAATCAGGAATTGGAAAACTCTGACACCAGGGACCAGGAGAAACCGCAAACAGGTAGAATATCTACACAAATGCTCACAGACCCTTTATTTCTTATCAACGTACACAGTTTACACATTTGTGAAAACTTGACTAAAAATGTGGTTGTCATATTTGACCTTTGATCACATTATAGATCAGTGACGGTTTTTTGCAGAGGGGGAACAGAGAAATCAAGAAAATTACAGGAACTGAGACAACCTAATTCACAAGAATGTGATTAACATATGTTTGTGCAAGATATGCAGCCTTATGTGAGTGTCATCCGTGGATTGTGTTAGCTGACCCAGTACACCTGTAACCCCAAGTGAGGCTGCATGCTCCTGAAGTGACCATGAGGTGTTTTTTTTTCCTTTTCTTTTCTTTTTGGCTGAGACAAATTTTCGGTGATTGCATTTAATTGATGACTTTCCAGCCCTGATGTTAAAGAAGGCCTGCTAACACCTTTCAGTTTAAGGCTAATGTGTCCCAGAGATAGCAGTGACCACACAGGGACACAAGAATACCTAAATTTAACTGCCTCAGACAGGATTGATTAGAAACTGCCTGAGCTTTCAGGCAGTAAATCTGTGATCTTTCATTTCCCACACCTCATCCGTCCCCAAACCTCCCCTGTGGAGCCGACCTCAGGGCGTCACCTCCTCCCTCTGCCCTTTCCTCTTCCATCTGCACCTCATCCACTGTCAGATATACAGCTCAGGTCCTCATATCAACTCCCAACATCACCAGATGGCCACTATCGCTGGTCTGAGGTCAGCACTGCTAAAATGGAAAGCCTACTCATTTTCCTGTCTACATCTCCTAATCTTCCCTTCCTGTTTCTTCCTCTTTTTACTTACAAAACCTCATATCCTACTCCATTTACCATACTTGTTTCCATTATTTGATGAATGCCTGCAGGTTTCTAACAAAAACAGACTTTTTAGTCACCATGTTGTATTCACATTGTAGTTGGACAACAATGAGTAAAAGTAAATTTGCTTATGTTGCCGTCAGAAATTCGTCAGACTGAAGCAAAAGGTTTGGCTCTACTGGCAGGAAAAGAGAGGAAAAAAGAGGAAAAGAACAGACAGAAAAACAGGTATGAACAAACTGTTCCTCTCAATTTCAAGTAATTTAAATAACAGTGTTCATAACAATAACATTTTTCTTTATTGTTCAGTGAACTGCAGCAGACGGTGCAGTTTCACAGAGACATGGACCCTGTTTTTCAACAAATCCTGCAGGAAAAGGAGCAAGCTGTGATGGCTCTGCAGGAGACTGTGGAGGTACACACACACACACAAATCCAGGAAACATTCAGCTGGCTGCTCAAACATCTACTATAAAACTATCTACTCTTTTGATGCCCTGGAGGGGAAAAGTTTGTCGTACATTTATACCACCTGTAACATTGGTGTTGATGTGTGTGCGTGTGTGTGTGATACATATGGGTCATAAGCTGTGTCCGCAATGCCCTGTGACTCAGTATCTACTCAGCAGATATGTATTTTTTCTTCTTTGCCTGTGGTCACATCTGCATATGAGGGAAGAGGAAGAACACTCACACAAACATACCACTTAATTTTACCACTTTTGGAAGTTAACACCATTTATTCAAACTTACAAGTTGCCAGGTGTACCACATGGTTTTTTTTTTTTTGCATCACTGTGTGTGTGTGTGTGTGTGTGTGTGTGTGTTTGTAGATCCTGCAGATGAAAGTGAGCAGATTAGAGCATCTGGTGCACTTGAAGGACATACGTATTGAAGATCTGATGCGTCATCTGGAGACATACAAAGCAAAAAGCAATGCGTGCTGATACAAATGTGTGAACACAGTCACAGACAGAGTGTGTGATGTGTGATGTGTCGTGTCCAAAAAAAACAGTCTTTGTTTAAATACTTAGTCAAGCGAGAGGATCAGGTCATATAATAGTGAAATTTATGTCCTACCAGAGCAAATGTTGAAATGCAGCAGAGGGAAAACAGATGTTGGGTTTTCATGCTATCTTGTGTTATTAGTAGTTTGCATGTGTGATGAAAAAAACTGGGGTTTGGTACTTTAATTCTTCCCAAAATGACACGGTTCACAGTAGAAGAATGTCTAGTAGGTATAAATAATACTTAATCAGATATGAAATGTTTTTGTTTAACCACAGTAGTGCAACAGCTGTCTGCTCTATAAGAGAAGTATTTTCGAATGCCTGCAGAATCTTGTGTAAATGGTTTTTTCAGCCTCTTTAGTGATGATTTGCCTTGTTTAATAATGTCACCGCTTTCTGAGGTCTGTACAGAATGTGATTTTCATTGTGTTTTTATCTACATCCTTCTTTGACCTGCGATGTCTTCACATAGCCGTGAGCTCTGACTTCTGTTCAATCGGTCAGCTGTCCTCTTTAATGTTTTCTTTAAAGTGCATCAAATAAGCAGAGCATTGCAAGATGTGAAGCAATAAAATCAGACACTTAAAATAAAGTGACTGTGAAGTGTACGAACGGTGACTGTCGTTTCCGAAATTACATCATTTGCATCTTGCGTCTGCTGCTTCTACTTTAAATGTGAATTAACTGTGGTTCGAGAGAACTCAGCTGTTAATGACCTAAGTTTCCAGTATTTCGAGCATTTGCTTCAGTGTAAAATGACACAGACAGATGGCCAAATACAGTGACGCTGAGTTGTTCCAGGATTGCTTCGGTTTCAAAAACCAGAGGGGAAATGTCAGGGGAAAGCAATACAATAGTCTTGCAATTCACAACAACATGAAATAAACATGCTGAAGCTTTTATTATGTGTCAAGTTCCACAAACTCTAAATCCTACTAACCCCCTAATGCAACTCAGTATTATATTTCATCAAATACCTGCTTGGTAAATACCTTCCTCGCACAGTTAACAATGCATGTTTTCCTGTCAAACATTTGAAATCACAAGTCTAAAGGCCTGTTCATACCCAAAACTGGCTCAACAAAGTGTTTGATGGCACAGGGACAGATAGATGCCACCGCAAATGATCAGCTCTGTCTAAATGTCAGTCAGCTAGCTGTCTGAGCTTTGCTCTATTTTGTGTATTTTGTTCTCTTGAAAGCACATCCTGTAAATATCCTGTAAATAAAGTGTTTGATAAGGGAAATTAATGCAACTAACAGAACATCATGTCAGCAGATATATTCCAAGACATGCTGAGAACATTTTGTGGAGCTTCCTCCGTTTCGGACTCTACATTTCTCCATTGTCTGTCAACTGTCAGCACATTTAAAGGTTAAGAAGTTAAAAAGTGGAAAGTTGGGAGGATTTATTTTGGTCCTATGAAATGTACTACAAACTTTTAAATGTGTGTGTGTGCATGTAAATGGTGTGACTAGTCCTTAACTCAAGAGATTAAACAAGAGTAAAGTACAAGACTAAAGTGCTGAGAAAAAAAGCAAAGATAAAGCTCCTTGCAAACTCACAGAGTTCAGGAATGTGAAAAAAAACTGCAGAACACAGCAGCTATGGTTGATGAAGCTGACTGCTGCAGATGAATCATATTCAGCATCACGCAGCTGGATTTACAGCCCAGAGATTGGGGACCACACCTTTTTGGCTCTGGGGAGGAACAGCTCCATGAACAAAAGGAAGGGGGAAAAAAAAAAAAAGCTGGCTCATCCAGAAAGACGCAAACCTGAACTGACTCCACTTCCTGAGAGTCAGGAGCATTAACCTCACTGGAACTTTTTACCCCAAATACATCACATCAGGACACAGGGGGCTCAAGTTTGTTTTTTTTGGGTGGGGGGGGGGGCGGGCGTGGATAGAAATATCCATAGAACATGATTTAAATTGTTTTTTTGTCACCATGATGGGCTGCAGTTGTCTTACTGACACTCAATGAAACACTCAAAGTATGGCCGACTAAAAGCACTTGACATTTTTACTTCTACATAGTTTTTGTCTGAATGTTTTAGTTTTGCAATTTTTAAAATGGCATTAATTCAGTTTGATACAGAAAAGGGTTAGGGGGACAGTTTATACTTCACAGTATGGAGCAGGTAATATTTCAGGCGGTAATTAATGGGTGAAGAATCCTCCATGAATATTATTGTATTATAGTGTTTTTGTTGTTTTTGTTGTTTGACATCTATTGATACAGAACATGCATTCCCAATTATGATCTCATGTTATTAAAACGTAGGAAAATAAACATGATTGTTTATTTCTAAGAATTTAGTTTAAAGTGACACACTTAACCTTATTGAAGGGTGGGTTTCACTTTAACCATCGAAGAAACACTGTGGGCAAACCACATGCCCTCATTTTACGTCAAACCAACGTCACACAAACAACCCTGCTAGTCAGCAACAAAGCAAGAAACTGCAAAATTTCAAACAAAAACTTATTCATGAAAAGGCATACAAAGAGCTGAGGTCAACTGGTCTCTTAATTCATCAGGAGCTTGGTGGCCCCCTAGTGGACACGAGGCCCTAACGTGGTCCATGCTAATGAGCACAGACCACTGGAGATCCATAGGAGAAGATTAAGTATACAAAATCAGAAAGTTTATTTACACTCAGATATGCTTTCTGATCGTATTTTTCCCAAGTGCTGACTTGGAAAAAAACAAAACACCGAACTGTGGCCAGACAAAAACTAAACACACTCCCTCAGAGAGCAAAGACTGATGATTTGGCTGAGAAAGGATGCCAGAAAAGCTGTGTAAAGCCCGAGGTCATGAGAGGAAGCTATCCCTCATCTGATCCCACAGGCGGTGGTCACACACACCCTCACAGAACTTTTAAATGCTTCCTGGAAAAACCTTTCGACAGCTGCCCGGCCATGCTGAGGGACAGGAGCTGAGGTTGATGGTTTAAAAAATCTCAACTACATCTTTTGTCTTTCTAGTCTTCATGTTTACAACACATAATGTGGGTTAGAACAACAGGGACTGTGTTACCAGTCACCAGAATTCTAAATAAGAGGAGAGCCAAAACACATATGACCTAAATTTCAAGTGTTTTCTGGGCTTTAGAAACTGTGGACACAAAGTAAAGGCAAAACCAGGGCCAATATTTGTGACTGCATATAAAGATTATGTGTCCCATAGTATGGGAGATACTATGGGAAGTTTTGGTTTTTTCCGTCTGTTGATTTTAACTTATATTTTGAAATGTCACAACTTTTGTACAACTGCAAGTCTCTTCTACATACTCAAACTTTTCTTGACATTAGATTTCTTTATACATTGGTTCACACACTCCTGACCTTATTGAACTCAACTTGCTGAACCACATTAAATATTTCACTGTGTTAGGTCTCCCCCTGTTGGCATTTAAGTGTACTGCTCAATGTGAGCGAGTGTGTACATACACACACGCACACGCACAGAGATACCAAAATAGGTTTTATTTTACACAAGATCATTGTCAAAACTTGAAAACATTTTTGCATATGAACATTTTAAAACAAGGAGACAATGTCTGAATTTCACATATTTTACAAAATATTGACAAAAGACAAAAAAAAAAAAAAAATCATCTTCATGACTGATTTATACCCCGCGTTTGCATCTTATTTAAACACACCACCAAAGCAAATTCTTTTAACCACCATTATGAGGTCAAGTAAACTTCACCACATCTCTTAAACATTGGTAATGTCCACTGCTAGCTTTGTCTTTCCCAGCTAGAGTCTGTGAAGAGGCAGCACAGGTCAGTATGTACATCCAAGCTGTTAAGAGGTCTCTCAGTAAAGTTCCAGAGGAGCTTTGTACTTTGTGAGAGCTTTTAAGTCTAGGGTAATCCATTATTATTTAAGGCTTGAATTCTGAATCGTGGAAGTATTTCCATGTTTCTAAACAAGAAAAGAGCTCACACCCCAAAGCTCAAAAATTAGCACCAAATTGCATCTTATTTAAACCTATTAACATTTGTGTTAATGTAGAACAAAGCATGTTTCTGTAGTACTGAAACAACAACAACAAAAACCAGGGAATAAACAAATTCTCACAAAAAAATGACTGCTGTACCTACAAGCCAGCACTGCAAGTTTTGAACTAGAGGAAAATGTAAGCACTGAGGAAACAAGCTTTTGGTTTGAGCATTTTGACTCTGACAAACATCGTCAGAATAATGGTGGCGTGTGGTAAATAAATCATGTGTATAAAGCTCCACCTACTGTATGTGTACGTTTATAAACAGTCCTCACCCTGACACATCGATAGAAGAGCTAACTAGTGATTTAGTGTAAAAGAAGATGGCACAGAGATAACCTACCTACATTATACACTCACACTTTTAATTAGTGTCACCTGTCAAGTTTCCAGTTCATCTAAACAAGAAATGAATTCTCAAAAATTAATTTAATTTTCATCACAAACATTCCTCTTGCAAACAAACAAACAAAATGAATATAACCTTCAACAACAAAAACCCCACTGGTTGCAAGCACATGTAAATTAGGGCGACGACTTGCATTAATATTATGCTTTTGATTTTTAACTATGGCATCATTTTCATAAAACTTTGCTTCTTCCCAAAGAGGGGAAGGTTTAAATTTAAAAAAAACAACAAAAAACTTTTCCTTTTTACTTGCCTGTCCTAGCTATCACTTCTGCTTGCCCTTAAATTTCCCTGCTTTCTTTGCCATTTCAGTTTAAGACTAAGGTGTGCTGTTCACCACACTAGATAAAAATCCATCCCACTCATAATCTTCAGTGATCCCCGTCATAAAGACAAATCCTTGACAGGTTCTTCTGTCCTGTGCAGAGGCAGAGCTCTGGACTTACTGCTCCTCATGCCTGACTTTAAACAAGTCTGGTTGACCACCAGGCAGATTAGGGGAGCGTGCATTCTTTGGGGGGCTATTGTTTCCCTCTACAAACATGTTGGGGATATCCTGGCCGAAGTAGATCTTACTGTTAGCTGCAATAGCTTGGTACTTCATCAGCTCCAGGTACTCCGGGGTTAACTTCAACTGTCAGAAAGAAGATTGAGACACCATTTTTTGAGGATTGAAAATGGGATGATAATCATACTTCAGAGACAATGCTGACTCGACTCTTACACACTGTCTATGCAAAGAGTGTAATGTGTTTAGTCAAGTGGCATGACGGGTAACATTAGGAATATGAGGAGCAGAGTTATGTGGGCTCTTACATGTGCATATGCAGCGGTTTGTACATCATGAAAAAAAACGAGGCGATAATTGTTTGACATTACCAATCAGCCATAACATTAGAACCACTGAGAGCTGAAGTGAATAGCATTGATCACGTCACTACAGTCCAAAATTCTGCCTTGAAACCCTTGATCCTGGCATTCATGCGGATGCCACTTGACACGAACCATATGGCTCAAACATTCTTGAAGACTAAGCATGCCCCCCCACTGGCACACCAAAATGACAGTGGGTCTGCCTACAGGACAATGCATGCTGCAACGCCATAAAAAAAACTGCTCAGGAATGGCTAAAGGAACGTGACAAAGAGTTTCAAGGGTTGATGTTCCCTCAAAATTCCCCTGATCCGAATCTGATTGATCATCCATGGGATGTGCTGCAAATTATGATCCATGGAGGCCCCACCTTGTAACCCCCAGTACTCAAGGGATCTGCTGCCAAAACTCTACTACTGGATACCAAAAGGTACACAGCCCAAAGGTCATGTGACTGTGTCTGTCAAGGCCAAGTCTATTACACAATAGGACCTCCCTGGATCATAATTGTTTCAGGCTACAGTCATATACATACTCCATAGTCTACGTACATGACATATGGCATTGTGAGCCTTTTATATTTGTACACTAGTGTGTCTTCATTGCTCTGCAAAAACACAAACAAAATACTAGTTGGTGGTAGGACTCCTCTACTGCGATGAGCATTCTTCATGTGCTTGTTCCTGTCCTTATATGGAATGATGACTGAAACGCAGCACATCCTGTTGAAATTAATAATGCTGAAAAAGTTACTTTTTTTTTTTTTTAATTTCCGTCTCTTTCTGCACTCCAACGTCAAGATCTGTTTATTCCATAAACAAGAAACCTAAAACAGTGTAATGAGACACATTTAGGACCCAAAATGAAAACTTACGTATGTTTACACAGCTATCAGTCTCATGTTTAATAATTTAAATGGACTTTCCTTAATAATGTGCTGCAATGATGTCCAGTTATTTACGAGCCTAAGTTGGTAAACTATTAATAGCAGCTATTCTTCATTTCCACATAGCACATTATCCTAATCAAAGCAATTTTCTTGGTAATTTACATTGAAAACAGGATGAGCAATAGTTGACCAGTCATCTGATATTTACAAGCATCATCAGTCCGACTCGGCTCAGGGAAATCACACAGTTCGTCTATCCTCAGCTTTAAACCTGACGTTATTTAGTCCATCTAAAGTCATCTTTCTGAACTCCCAGCACAATTTTCTATGTCTCTACAGAAAATTGTACTATAAGTATTACATTAAACATCTTTCAGTTAGATACCCAACGCCGGCAGATACTAGAGAAGAATGTGGACATTCTACATGTACAAAATCAAAATTGTATAAAGTGAAGATACCGCAACAAGGTAATTGCGCGGCATCTAGTTTCGATTGTGCAGCGGTTGTAAACAGCCCAAAGGAGCACATGAGAGGGGCATCTTTCAAAATGTCCCTCACAATATGGCAAGTCAATGCAGTGTCTAAACGTAGATGTCGCATTGACGAGCTTGGGGCTGTCATGTTTAAAACATGGTTTTGTCCAACACCACAGGGATTTTGAGTATCCTAAATAATCTCATAGTACAAAGTAAGTAACATGTAGTAGAAGTAATATGGCAACATTTTTTCTGAAATAATCACAGTTAGTCCTGCCTTGGAACAAACATGAGATAACCATGGCACATTCCAATCCATGTAGCAGAAAAACAGAACGCCAACAATCCGCTAACATTAACATAATGTAAGGCTGTTGCTTCTTGCGATATTCAGCCCATTCTCCGGACAGAATGAATTAGACAAGATTATGAGAGGCAGCTCCACGGACATAAACGTAGATGCTACATTGACTACCTGGATCGTACATCAATGTCACAGCCATATTGTGAGTGGCATTCTGATATATGCCTCACTCATGCTGCTTTAAGCTGTACAGACCACTGTGCAACCGGAACCACGACAGAGAAATGATACTGGGAATTCAGAAAGATAGCTTTGAATAGGCTCAGGTTTTGAGTCGAGGATAGACGATAAGCTCTGTGATTTCCCTGAACTGAGTCAGACTGACGCTTACATGTCAATAGCATATGACTGTTGACCTACTGATTATCCTGATTTCAATATAAAATGCGAAAAAAAAACTTTGATTAGGGTAATGTGCAGTGTGGAAATGTAGCACATCTGCTATCAATAGTTTACCAACATAGTAGGAATCAAACAGGAGCACTGATGGTCACTGATGGTCACTTCCCCGCAATGGTTAAGCCATCTTTCTCCTTGCGTTGTGCAGCCTTTTCTCAAACAGAAACTGCCTAATTTGTGTGATAAACAGCAGTGATTCCCCTAATATTGTATTAGGAGGTGCCCCGCCCCCCCAACCGCACAACCCGTTCTTTAAATTTATTTTCTATAGTGCGCCAGATCACAACCGAAGTCATTTATGGAATACCTTTCCTATGAAACAGGTCTATACCTTGTCCTTTTATTAAACAAACTAAATAGCCTTATGTTATTTATCTTATTGATGCGACGGCGTGTCATTTCTGTCTCGACATGGTCGCGCGTTTACAATTCTTCTCTGCTTTCTGTATTGCGCACGGCAGAGTTCCACCCCAATGCGTGTACACACACACAGGTGAGCACAGTCCCACCAGTGGACAGAGAGCGCACGTCGAAAAAATATGTCGCATCAACTACCTGAAAGCAGACAAAAATATCACGGTGGTAAAGATGGCAACACTCGCTCTCCTGCAAACAGAAGCCGTAGTAGCTCCTCTGCTCTGGGTCCAAGTATGGAAAAGAGCTCAAGTCCTGCACACCTTGGCCCTGACAAGCAGCAAAAGTCCAGTCACCACCAGATGACAGGGTTTGACCCCAGCTTGGCTGTCAGAGGGGAAATATTCCCCCTGGCTGAACAAGACTTCAGTGACGAAAGCTGCACACTCTGTGGATAATTGTCATAAAAAAGAAACTTGCCAATGTTTAGTTCAATGTACATTTCAAATAATTGTTTTATTTCATTAAAAGAAAAACATGAATACCAGGGAATGCTGGATGTCCTCCATTGTTCCTTCTTTTTTGTTACGGTTTCTTCAGATTACTCTGTATCGCGTTTCTATGATGTCGCTGTCAGGCTATCCCACCCACTGGGTAATGGTCAGTCACCAGCGAAAACGTATGCCTCTAATGAGCTTACCATTCCCACGTGTGCCATAGCGAACTAGACTCAATCGTACTGCTTGATGGAAACGCGACTAATGTGTCTTATTACACTGTTTTTGTAAGATAGTTTAAAAAAAAAAAAAAGAGTTTTGTAGATACATGCATTTCTTATTCTGCTATCATTGTATGGTGTTTGTTGCCCCCCACTGGGATTGACATGCTTTAACTACACATCACAGTAACCTGCTGTTATCCTAAAGAGCTACCTGGCGGCCTGAGCTAACGCTTTAACATTCTTTGCTGTTTTGGGTGTGTATGGCTGAGGTTTGGCTGAGTTGAGGTCCCAGCCCTAATGGTTACCATTTATCGATGGTAATGTGCATGTGCGAATGTAGCTGTGACATCACCGTCTACCCAGAATATACCATTGTCAGTTTACACAGCAACTTCCGGGGCTGCATTTTCAAACGATTTCACTCCGTAACCCATGAAAGGTTTGTTTTCAGGCCACCAAAACACCATTAAAATTAAAGGAAATGCCAAAACACGACAACAGCTGACTGTTTTCTATTGAATTTGTTTCCATATAAACAGTCCTTAAAGGCGTCACCAATTCAAGTAGGACTGAAATCTTCAACATTACCACATTCAAGCTGGTAAATTAGATACTGCATGTGTGTTTTGTTTTTTACCAGGTTTGCTTCAGCAAATTTAGCAGCAGTGTAATATTCTGCGTCGGCCCGAGCCCTCTCTCTCGCCAGGAAGGCAGCGTCTGAAAAAAACCAAACTGTGTTGAACAAGAGAGACACCTGCCAGATAGCTTCGCCAGATGCTGCTGTACACAAATTCATCTCATAGAAAAGAACTGAAAGCAGTGTAGCTAACCCTCTATTTCAGAGATTCTCTTCTCCGTCTCCTTCTCCATAACCTTCTGTTGGAACTGGATCTCTGCCACCTGGGCCACTTTCTGAGCCTCTGTGGGACAGCCAAACATCAACAGTTTTAAGAGAAAAGTAGGCAGTTAATAGTAGGGTCACACAAGAATGGGTGAATTAGGGGAAACATTTTAAATTGTAATGCTGGTCATGCAAATGCAGCTGACTGATTAACAGTAAAGCACCATCACATTTACCAATAATGGCCCTTTTCCTCTCAGTCTCTGCTTCCTTTTCCACCACTCTCTGAGTCTGAGATGTTATTAACAGGCGGGTTTTTTCTGCTTCCCTGCACACACAAACAAAAAAGGCTTCTTTCCAATATTTTCCTTTCTGTGTGGTCCGACTTGAACTCAGAGGACGGGTAATAAAAGAAAGAAAACATCAAGACTGGGCTGGAATGTATACAGGTACAAACTCACATGAGTTCAAAGTTCCTCCTGATAGACTCGGGAATCTTTGGCTTGGTGACACGGACAGCCTTCATCAGAAGCACAGAGGGAAAAGAAGTGAAAAAGAAACTGAACCAGTGCTCAATCAATCTGGGTTGATGAATAATTGGATAATTTTCGCTGTTTGACAATCATCCCTACAACTGATCATTTGATAGCATCACCGCAACACATTAACGCATTGTGCATAACATTGTTGTGTTCAGTGTTTGCATTCATTCATTATTCTCGGAAAGATGGCCTACATACTATATGTTTTTGTACTTTATAAATGGAGTTGCATCCAGGTAACTTAGAATTGCCCTGTTTCACTGGAGAACATTATAAGTACCAATGATTTGGAATCACTGTTTGCCTCTTTTCACTTCCAATTATGGTGAGTAGACAGCTTGCTCCCCAAATTATTTTGCTATCGTAAATTATGGGTACTGAATAAGGAAACACTGCTAAGTCATCCTTCCACATACTTCAGGCTGTGGACACATTTCGCAGGCTCTAAAAGTATGAGGATTCGCCTTCAGCTTAACTGTAGTTTATGCACGCCTAGTCTTTGTATCTATGCCTTTACCTTAGTATAGACATCTATAAATCCAGTATTTTTCAACTAGTATGCTGCAGTTTTGAGTAAGCCAGATTCTTCTGTCTCTAGTCAATTTTACACAGAAACTCCACCTCAGCCCCGTGCTGAAGGCCTGCCACTTCTCCACCATTTTTAAATTACAGAGAACCTCTACAACTGACTGCTGTGTGTGTTTAAATACCTGTATTGTAAGTCCAGGTGCCATAACGTTAAGATCTTTCTGCAATGCAGTCTTCAGGTTCTCATCTATAATGTCTGCAAATACAACAAACAGCATTTGTATGAGGCATGTACAACCATATTACTATGTGTGTCCACACTACTCAGTAATATCCAGGTGCTTTAAGGGCAGGACACACCAAACCAATGTCAAAAACTAGCCAAAAGGGGAGACCCCCTGTTGTGTCGCCTCATGTCACAGATGTTGGGCAAAAAAACTGCAGTGGAAAACTAATAAGTATATTCTACACCTTCATGATAAGGGAAGCTGGAAGATATAAAAAAAACCAAAACAAAACAAAAAAAACAGCATTTACATATTACTCTCTCTCAATATGGCTGATAAGAAGATGAAAATGGCGCTATGTTGTCAGTCTTTGGAGTTTTGGTCGTGGAAGAAGAGGCAGAGTAAAAAATTAAGGAGTGGCAACATTAATTAAGAAATTCTACAGTGACAGGCTCAAGGAGCTTTGCCTTTTTGTCACTTCTGTCTCTACTTTTATGCACACATTGGCTAAGCCAGACAGCCAATTAGATTGATTTCTCTCATTGTTCAACCAGATGTAGTCTAGATGCAGAAATGAGCCATTTGGAAACAAAGAAGCAAACAACCATGTTCTCTTGCTTAGACATGATGTCACCTTCCCCACTTAGGCATGCACATAACAAATCATCTGACCCAGAAAAAAACCAAACAAACAAAAAAAAAACCAAAACAGACCACATATCTAAATCAATGTTTTCTCCCACCATGACCATCTTACTTTAAACAGTTCCATTTTATCATCAGCCCAATGCAACCCTCCACTTCCTGTTTATAGCAGCACATGCATGCGAAAGAATGGATCTGAGAACTGTGCTAAGATGCTTGCCTGAGTACACGTCATGCAGATTATCACAAGTTGCCTTTTATATATTGCATTATAGTTCCAGTGTCTAGGATTTAGGGGCAGAAGCCAAATATAATATTCAGAGAACTGGAATTGTATATTTTTAACTATAATTTCATTTTGTTTTAGTGTATAATCATCTAAGACTAAGAACAACTGTGGTTTCATTGTCCAAAAATGAGCCCACTACATTTACACACGGAGGTGGGATCTATCATCAGAGGTACACAGTGGAACATGAAGCCCAAAACATTCAACTTCCTGTGTCTAAAATTACCAAGACTTTTTCTTAACCAAGCTTCCATATTGTGTGGCCCACAGAGCATGCACACAGGAGACATCTTCTTGCCAATCTGCTAACCTCCAGCTAGGTCTTCCAACAATGTAAAAAAAGCTTCTAAAGATGTTCAAAATGTTAGTAGTATTAATGGATCAAATTACAACAGCAAAACAAGTCCTTTTCTGGGGATCCACAATTCATCCACTGTTTTACAGTGACCTCTTTCACTATCTGAGTTTAGTACCTTTAAAATGAATAAATACTGTTTCATTACATAAATGTACTCACCAAACAACTCAATGTAGACCTCCTGTAGTGTGTGTACACTGCAGAACTGGTTAAGTTCATGGTGAATCTTGTTGAAAATTAGAGTTTTATCATAATCAGCAGTGTAATTCCTCACGATATCCACCACTGTAAAAAGATGATGATCGGAACTTAGTGTAATACCACACAGGGGCCAGGGTTACTAAGTTGAATTAAATAGGGAACTTTGACAACACAGAAAATTAGAAAAAAAAGTTTGCACCTGCTGAAGGGACTAGCATGTTAACAACTTCTATCCTGTCAAAATAGATCATCACACCACCACTGGAACAAAGAAAAGCAAAAGCTGTTAAATATATTTTAAATTTTTTCGAATGGATTTATATCCCTACAGCTACACTGAGCTCAATCTTACCTTGTTCCACAAGGCACATTCTTGATCTCATCAGTTTGGAGTGTTGTCTGAAACAGAAACATCAAAACGTGATCTGATAATGCTCAAGACCATTCTCCCAACCAAGCAAGTTAACCTAGAATATTGACCTGAACTGTAACATGTTGCCAATCAAAAATTTTCAGATAAATGTATGCAAAGTTATATTAAAAAGTGCATGCTTGTTTAAAGCTGGCCTACATCTAAAGTTAAACCAAATTTGTATGAAATAATTTTTATAGGATAATATTTCAAGCAAGACTTGGTATTAACTTAAATCACACAATGACAAATAAAACCAGCAAAGCCATGACTATGACAAGCAGTTGAGCATTTAGGAAAACATAATTACACCTTAGATTTGTATCATTTTAAAAAACTTGACACTTAATTTAAATGTCATATACATGTTGTGGCCTTTGGTTTTGGTTTTGCCATTCATATTCATGGGATTTTGTCTTTTCAAACAAGAGTTTGTAATTATTTGATATTAATTTAACTGGAGTTTAAGAGTGAAATTATTGGAGTTACTTTAAAATATGGAACAGTTGCTGATAAGAGAGTCACAGCTAATGGAGAGGTGATCTTCAGCAAGGTACGGCTGCTCATGCACGAGCGTGCGTACATCACAATATAACTGAATGCCTCCCTTATCTCCTGCTTCCTCAGCAAAAAATCAATTGCCGCATTGGATAATCATTAAATCATGAATGTGAATCATGTTCTCGCAACATGAACATGTAATTACAAGTGGTAACTGTGCTCACACACTGATGCACTTAGAACAGTGTTGAGTGAAGGCCAGCGGGAGACGAGGGAGAATTGTGCTTTGGCATGGTATGAAACAACAGGGCCAAGGGTGAGTGTGCCCTAAAACTTGGTGTAAAACAAAGCCAGCCATTCGTGGGTGGAAACTGTTTGCATGTGTCAGCTGATTTATTTATGGAAGATCTCAATTTGGTTGTCACATGTTCCATCTTCTTGATCACTATTACATTCACTATGCCTCTGCTTAAAAGGACAGGTTGTAGGGCTTAAAGTTAAGCTTACCTGCACTGCTCTGTAGGTGGTGATAAAAGGCAGCATGATGTGATATCCAGGACCATTAGGAGAAGTCAACAAAGCCCCACCCCTGAAATGAAGACAAATTATTTGGTCATCAGATTATCTCCTGGCTGTACATAGAACACAGATATTAAGGGACTAGAAAGTTTTTTTTCTTCAGATGTTAACATAAGGGAATAGTTATAGTTTTGTTAAATAAGATTTCATTATATTACGGGTTGTTTCAGTTAGTTTTGTTCAGGTCATAAACAGTATAAAACTCTGGAAAGACTTGACTGTTGAGGCTCATTGTCAGCGTTCTGTATTTGAGGATTTGACAATTAGTCTGTTTTTCTCCAGAATTCGAAACTTCACTCTCAACTTCCTCCCAGTTATGCTCAGATCTGGACAGAGAAATCCTAAGCTAGTAAGAGTGTAGTAATGGTGTCTTGTTTCTCTCTTTAGGTA
Organism: Mola mola; assembly: GCA_001698575.1. Lineage (NCBI taxonomy): Eukaryota > Metazoa > Chordata > Actinopteri > Tetraodontiformes > Molidae > Mola > Mola mola. The sequence continues at coordinate 12,623,995 of KV751325.1, forward strand.
ACCATTTTTTCATTCATCCCTCAGCATCCTGGGTTAATTTCCAAAATCAATGCTAAATGCACATGAATGAAACATTATCATAATCATTATCATACCTTACGAATACCATTATGTTATCCCCAACTGTTTGGGTCAAAGGATCATTGTTGTGATACCTGTAGTATACAGCAAGATGTCCCTCTTCAATCTTGTGTATAGATGAGTGCAACATAATGGCGATCACCCCTGCTATTGCAGCAAATACTGCCCCTATATGTGGCATCGTCATGCTCACTTGTATTCACCTATAGGCAGAGACAGAAAGACAGATACAGTGCAATGTTTATAAAAAGTTATGCATAGACCATATGTCCTAAATATTTATAAGTACTGTATATATATACTGAATATTTGAACAGTTCAACAGAGTACTGATATCCAGTGCTACTAACGGTTTTGCATATATTTTTAAATAAAATCTTGCATTTCACCAAGCAGTGTTGTGTCAATTTTTCTATTTGGTTTGGAACATGGTATTGAATTAAAGCCTGGCCGATATATTGGTTTGACCAATATTGGCCTATCACAGATATATCGACATCGGCCAATATCAAAAAAATATCAAAGACATTGCATAAACAGATGGGGTTATTTATATTCAATTTCCAGGGAAGATTACCGTTTTCGTGCACTTCTGTCATATAAATCAGTAAAAGTTAATTGTTAATCTGTAAAATATTCTGCCTCTGTTGCATAACTGTTACAAATATTTGATAACCTCATTTGAGGGATCATTTGTGAAAGATTTGTGTGTATCTACCAATACTACATATCAGAACTTTTTTTTCCTCCCTTATATCAGTATCCTCTCAAAAAAATTCATATTAGTCAGACTCTATATTGAATATGTACAGTAGTGTTCAAAATAATAGCAGTCCAATGTGACTAACCAGATTAATCACTGTTATTAGTATATTTTTTATTGCTACATGGCAAACAAGTTACCAGTAGGTGCAGTAGATTCTCAGAAAACCAACAAGACCCAGCATTCATGATATGCACGCTCTTAAGGCTGTGCAATTGGGCAATTAGTTGAAAGGGGTGTGTTCAAAAAAATAGCAGTGTGGCATTCAATCAGTGAGGTCATCAATTTTGTGAAAAAACAGGTGTGAATCAGGTGGCCCCTATTTAAGGATGAAGCCAGCACTTGTTGAACATGCATTTCTCTTTGAAAGCCTGAGGAAAATGAGTCGTTCAAGACATTGTTCAGAAGAACGGCGTACTTTGATTAAAAAGTTGATTGGAGAGGGGAAAATTTATAAAGAGGTGCAAAAAATTATAGGCTGTTCAGCAAAATGATCTCCAATGCCTTAAAATGGAGAGCAAAACCAGAGACACGTGGCACAAAACGGAAGACAACCATCAAAATGGATCGAAGAATAACCAGAATGGCAAAGGCTCAGCCAATGATCAGCTCCAGGATGATCAAAGACAGTCTGGAGTTACCTGTAAGTACTGTGACAGTTAGAAGACGTCTGTGTGAAGCTAATCTATTTACAAGAATCCCCCGCAAAGTCCCTCTGTTAAAAAAAAAAAGGCATGTGCAGAAGAGGTTACAATTTGCCAAAGAACACATCAACTGGCCTAAAGAGAAATGGAGGAACATTTTGTGGACTGATGAGAGTAAAGTTGTTCTTTTTGGGTCCAAGGGCCGCAGACAGTTTGTGAGACGACCCCCAAACTCTGAATTCAAGCCACAGTACACAGTGAAGACAGTGAAGCATGGTGGTGCAAGCATCATGATATGGGCATGTTTCTCCTACTATGGTGTTGGGCCTATTTATCGCATACCAGGGATCATGGATCAGTTTGCATATGTCAAAATACTTGAAGAGGTCATGTTGCCTTATGCTGAAGAGGACATGCCCTTGAAATGGGTGTTTCAACAAGACAATGACCCCAAACACACTAGCAAACGAGCAAAATCTTGGTTCCAAACCAACAAAATTAATGTTATGGAGTGGCCAGCCCAATCCCTGGACCTTAATCCAATCGAGAACTTGTGGGGTGACATCAAAAATGCTGTTTCTGAAGCAAAACCAAGAAATGTAAATGAATTGTGGAATGTTGTTAAAGAATCTTGGAGTGGATTAACAGCTGAAAGGTGCCACAAGTTGGTTGACTCCATGCCACACAGATGTGAAGCAGTTATAAAAAACTGTGGACATACAACTAAATATTAGTTTAGTGATTCACAGGATTGCTAAATCCTAGAAACAAAAAAGTTTGTACAAAATAGTTTTGAGTTTGTAAAGTCAACGGCAGACACTGCTATTTTTTTGAACACACCCCTTTCAACTAATTGCCCAATTGCACAGCCTTAAGAGCGTGCATATCATGAATGCTGGGTCTTGTTGGTTTTCTGAGAATCTACTGCACCTACTGGTAAATTGTTTGCCATGTAGCAATAAAAAATATACTAAAAACCTGGATTAATCTGGTTAGTCACATTGGACTGCTATTATTTTGAACACTACTGTATATATTCCAGCATCATGACAACACAAACACAGACAGGTGCTGATTCAACTTTAGAACTAAAGAGGCTGAATTCTGTTTCAATATTATGGTTGTACTGCATTAATGAGTTTTTTCCTGAATAGTCTGTTCTCCTGCAGAGTGGATGTAATATTATATAGACACACACACCTTTCAAATGAAGTTATAAGGGCAGAAAACACATTCCAGCACATTTGAACATAGCATTATTTAAACAATTTGCAATGACTGCAGAAAGCCAATTTAATGGAAGCCTTGGGGAGGAAGAGGTAACATATTTACTGCATAATAGTTAGTAAAGCATGGTTTTGGAAAATGTCCTGAAAATATCTCTTCCTTTGGTGTGAGTTGTTATTCTGTGTTCTCACCTAGCTAAAGGTTAACTATAAACAAAACACTGACCATACTTTACACAACTTGCAATACACACAGATGGAATATTTGACCATGACATGAAACGCAAAGGAGTCATTCAAATTCGTTTGCCTTTAGTTGCATCGTAGAGCTAAAAATAATGTAGTGACTGCTTTCACAGTCAGTGTATACAGTACATTGCCATTATAATGCCACCAAATATTGCGTTATAGTTAGCCGTCTCATATAAAGTGGTTGGGTAAATTGGCCAGATGGTTAACGTTAAACTGCGAGCGCTAACCTGCTCGGTTACATTGCAGAATGACTTGTATTTAATAACTACCGAGCAGCTCTTCTTTCAGCACACTGACAAAAAAGTCTATCCCAATATAAGAGTCACCATGAACGTGTGGATTCGCTATGGCTACAGCAACAGCTGGCGCATCATTCCTTAGTACCAAGCTAGCCAGAGAGCTAGCCTACGTTCTCGGGTAGGTTCGGAAGTAAGTCGCTCAGTTGCAGCGTCTTGTAGCAAAATCTTTACATTAGCGTGCTAGACTAGTCTACTAGCGCAAAACAAATGGATCGACTCCCCTCACACTGCGCTGTACTGACCGATGTGCGTGCATTAAAATAAGTAGCTTGATAAGGGTGAGTAACATTACCTTCCTCAAGCCGTCCTCGCCTTTGGTCTCACATTCAATGACCCATCCCCCTCACGTTTGGCTCTCGCCTTTCCTTAAGTTGCATTCAAGTGCCGTCGGACACGGCAATAACGCCGCTCCGCTATTTTTAGTCTATCCATTTACCCATCCATTTTCTACCGCTTACCCTGTTAGGGGTCGCGGGGGGGCTGGAGCTTATCTCAGCATCTTCAGGCGAAGGCGGGGTACACCCTGGACAAGTCGCCAGTTCGTCGCAGGGCTTATATATAGAGACAAACAACCACCCACACTCACACCTACGGCCAGTTTAGAGTGACCAATTAACCAAACCCCCAGTTTGCATGTTTTTGGACCGTGGGTGGAAGCCGGAGTACCCGGAGAGAACCCACGCAGATACAGGGAGAACATACAAACTCCGCACAGAAACGCCCTGAACATTAGGTAAATAATAAATACTAATGAATCATTTACTTTGGGGAAATATATCACTACCATTACTCTTCACGAGAGGTAATGATCTTAAATCACGGCAGGAAAAAAATCGACCGCAAATGCGCCAGTACTACTTCAGTGGAGCGCAGTAACTTGAAACTGGTATTTTATGTATACAGCCTGGCCAAGCAAAACGCTTAGGGCGACCAAATTCCAAACTGGAGTAATGTGCGTATTTTGTTAGCTTTAACGACAAAGGAATAGCTTTGGTTGACAAAACAAAAAAAAAAAAAAAAGGAATTCTCCTTTAAGATAAGGTTTATCAGCTACAAACAAACACACTTCATGACACAAGCCTCTGATATTAACTAAGCTTGTATATGGCCAAACTATCAACATATTTTTATTAAAATGTCCACAACAAACCACTAAAACAGTTACTATTTTATCATAAAATCTGTCATGTGGCCTTAATGATGTCATGAGGTCAGTTTGAATTTAAAAAGATGGGAAAGAGGCTTAGCAAAACTGTTTATCTGCATAATTACAAAGGATTCCCCACAACAGGGTCCTATTTTGTAGAATTAAAAAAAAAAAAATTATAATAAAGTAAAGATAATATGCGGTCAAATTTCCACAAAGATATAAATGTACATACTTTAAAAATGTGTTAATTGATTTTTGTATTTTTATGACTTCATATTATCTTATGACTGTTACTCTTGCTTTGTGTTCTTATTGTTTAGATTTCAATAGTTCCCAGTTCACAGAATATTGAATTTTGGTTATTATAAACCATTCCCTGTAAATCAATTTCCTTGTGTGTGTGAATGTAAATATCCAGATAAATAGGAGTATCTTCAACAGTTTAATACTTTTTAAACAAAGACATGGTATATGTGTCATGCATTTCTAAACATTATTCACATTCATTCATGTACAGTATAATAAACCATAATTGACTCTAAACAATATCGCCAGGAAATTAAATAAGTATTGGTTACATCTGGAAATAAATTTTGAATTTAAACTATACACATTTAAGTTTAAACAAGAATCCCACATCGTCTTGTGGAATTATATGAACACTCAACAAAAATACAAATGTAACACTTTTGTCTTTGCTCTCACCTGCCAGGTGAATGGATTATTTTGGCAAAGATGAAGTGCTCACTAATATAGACTGTAAAAAAAAATTGTGAGCCGAAAATGAATGAAATAGGCCTTTTGCTTGCATACAGGAAAAACGCTATCTTTTATTTCAATTCATGGAAAATGGGAGGAAAGACAGAAGTGTGGTTTTCATATTTTTGTTGAGTGTAGATGACACAAAATAGTAACACAAACCTTTCAGATATTGTAACTCTGATAAGGCACATGTTTACAGTCAGTATCTTTGACTCATTATTGCAGCACTGAGTCTTTGGTCAGTCACTACAGCTTCTGAGGTTGGCCTTTCGCTGCTTCATACTCGGTCCAGCTCCAGTCCTGCTCCTGAACACAAAACAAACATGTTATTACTGTAGATACTTGACATACTGTTCTCCAGCTACCATCTACATAAAATTTGCATGCACATTCTTCTTTGTTTAACCCCAACCCAGACCTAAAACAACTTAATAAATGTTAGGCATTATTAAGTAAAAGGTCAACACACAATAAACTATATACACACAGGGAACATATATGTGGTGATGTCAAATTTATTTTCTGGAAACAAATTCTGAACAGTGACTTTGCGCAGAAGCTGTTACCTCACCAGTATGTTGACAAGCATGAATGCATTCCCTCACACCCATATAACATACCATGATACTGGGCTCCATCTCGTGGGTGGCATCTTGGAGCAGAAAAGTTAGCTGATTCAGATAACTCTGATTCTCATCTAGTAACTGATGAACACTCTCACTCTCACTGAAAGAGAAAAAAAAAATGACCTGACTGTGTGCGAGGCATAAACCACCAATGAATGTTGGAAATGTGTGGGACTGATAAACAAGATTGTTGTGCATGTGATGGCTCAAACAATTAAATATTCAAAAATTGGGACAGTTTAATTTAAAATGACCTTTTACACTTACTCCTTTATACATGTGCAAATGGCTTGAAAAAGTTAGAAATGTACATATGTTGTGAACAACTATTTGCTGAGATCTCAACATTTTTTTTCTCAACATTTAATTCTCACTCAAGAGGTGAGCCAAAGAAAATGTATTTAAACTTCATCTTCTTACCTGTCATTTGATTGTTGCATAAGTGACTGTGAAGGAGAATCACTCTGGGACTAAATACACAACCACACCCTTCATTAGCATTAGGATTATTTAATTTACACCTATTATATTCATACTGTATTGCAGACAATTTAAGCACCGAAAACATGGCTTTTTTTTTTGCTTTTCATTGTATACTCACACAAGCAATTTTCAAGAGGTACCAGAACTCTTTCTGTCTCTTCATTTGCATCTGCATCACTGCTGCCTCTGCGGTTTTTATGTTTCCTACTGCCACCTCCAATTTAGGGAACAAATCAACGATGCGACGCTTACACAAAAGAATTGTGCTACAAAAAAGAACAAAGAGAGGGAAAGCTGACACTTTTTGTGAGCTGAACTTTGTATGATTGTGTGTACTTGTGGATAATTTACCTCAGGTGGGTGTACAAGTCTTTCAGAACCCTGTCTTGGTTCTGAATTGTTTTGAGAATGATCTTCACCATGTCAGTGCTGTCGCTGTATCCATGCGGAGGGTCGGGACCTGTACAAGCAAGCAAGAGCTGATTGCGCAAGCACTACCACCTGAAACAGCCAATTAAAGCCGTCCGCCACGCAGTCCTGTTGTTCCCACTCACAGCAACGCGCAGAAATTACAAAAAAAAACCAAACATCGACTGTTTGAAATGTGTAATGATTTGTACTAACTTTTGCATTTGGCTTTCAGTTGCTTGTAGAGTTCAATAGCCTTTTCCCCACTGAAAAGACAAAAAGAGAGATGAACACTGGCATACTTATTATGATTTGCACTACTCATTCTCCTGTTAAGGTCTCTTCTTAATATTTTTTCCAACAAGAGTGACAGGAAAAATTCAAAGCCCTGGTTCCATTTCAATACACCGTAAAATTGTTATATTGTGCCTTATCTTAAGCTTTAAAAGTCTGACTTAATCAAATAAGGTCTGTTAGAAAAAAAAACAACAACAAAGGAATTCCTATATTTCAGTTGAACATCCAACTTGGGTGTTATGGGATCACATGAACGGATGTCTTAAAAGTCCCCAAGAACAGCAAGAAAAGGAGTTTTAACATACATACTTTTTAAAAGTTTGTCCTTTCAGACAAACTTTAAAAATGCAGGAAAAAATAATCAGTCAAGGAAATTACTATAGTGTAAACATGAAAAAGATACCAACAGCTGTTCCATTACATCCCCTTGTCTCCTCGCAAATGGACTCCTTTGCAACTCCATAATCTCAAAATGTACAGCCACAATCTCTTCATCCAGATAGCCAACATCTGCAGCCTACAGCAAGAAACACGCTTACCCCATACAGTTGTTTGTTTGTTTTTTACAAATAACCTCAAAAAGATTGTGTTGACATTAATCATAACAACTGTCCAACCTTCATAAACTCATCAGCCTTCTGTTGATTTTCCTGCCAGGCCTTCAGTAATTTTTCTGAAGCTTCAACAACACAAAACAATGTCAGATAGCTCATTCAAGGCTTCAGTACAGTTATAAATTGCAGTAGGACAGTCACTCACAGATGCCGTTGTGTTGCTGCTTTATAAACTGTTCCAGGTCATGTTGGATGCTGGTCTTAAAAAAGGCTAGTTTGGCTTGAAGCTGTTGAGACTCTGAGAACAACCTGTTCTTGTATTGAGTTAGGTTGGTGTTGTAGCGCAGCAGACTCAGTCTAAATGGACACAAACACAAGGTAAGAATGTTTCTGTGTAGGTACAGTATATGTGTGCGTTTGTGAACTTACGTGGCAGCCCTCTGTCCCCTGTACAGGCGGATATAGTCCTCTTTCAGTCCACAGATATAGCTGACTGCTTCCCCCCACACCTTTTTCAGAGCATACAGTGGCAGCTGTGTCTTAGTCTCCCACACTGGAAAATCACACACCTGCCTCATTAACTTGGACAACATGTTCAAAGAATTTGCTATGATCTTCACAAGTATTATGGGGTAAAAAAAACAACCCCCCCCCCCAGAAAAAAACAAGGATAAAAATGACAGGAATAGTGTCAATCACGGTAATAACTTTGATATCATTCAACATTTTTATGCATAAGATGACCCCAGTGTGATGATTCCACTAGTCCCTACAACATTTGTCTACATTATTTACTATTTATTCATCAGAAGTTTTTTTTATTTGAATGCAAAAAGGGGGTAAACATAAACAAGTTAAATTTATTCTTAATTTTAACTATTCATTTCAATCGAGGTAATTGCACACTTAAGCTTTTAACAAACGGAAATAAATAATGGCATTATCTGGTTTTACATACTACTCTAAATCCATACCACTGACACATGAGTTCTGCACGGGTCCAGTTTTGAACCCCCCACTCCCCCCAACAAACACACCCATAAAGCTCAGCACCAGAACCGACCGGTTAAACACACAGTTGTGTTACTGGGTTGTTGCAGCAGCTGCTGTGCCACTGCAATTTTTGACGTGTTCCCTCAAGGACGACGTGCCTGTCTCGCGGCTATCAAATGCCAACACTTTATTACACCGTTTACAATCAGCAAATCCACTGACAATGTTATCGTCATTATGTTATCACATGTTACTTCTCCCAAATCTCCAACTTGACCACGGGTTGCTGACCTGGTGAAGGACTCGTTTCTGAACGCTTAAGACTTGCACGGACTCTTCCCCTATTTTGCTCACTCAAGCTCTGCCTCCACTCCTCCTGACAAAAAAAAAAAGCTCTCTGGATAGGCGGGGGAGCGAGCTGTGTGCTGTGAGAGTGCATCAGGAGAGAATGAGAGAAACATATCTCCAAAATGAATTTCATGCCGGCGGCTTGAAACATTCATATTACAATTTTTACTCAATGGTCACGATATAGACATTTGATGTATCTCACGTGGAACATGCTGTGGTACATAGAGTACATTCCATATATTGCCCACCCCTAATCTTTCTCACCTATAAAGTTGACAGTGTCTGGAAGAGGTCTGGCAGTCAGTGGTCCAGAGTATTTGTTCAGGCTCTTATCGAAAAGGAAAACAGTGCAGCTGTCGTAGCCTTGCTGAAAGCAGACAAAAAATACTCATGTGGAGACTATATTTTGTTCTGGAAGGACTTTGCTAACTAGTAAAAATAAAACTCCAGTAGAATTCTACACTGAGGTTTATATTTGTTGATATGTATTATTTGAAAAAGGCTGGAAACAACAATTATGTATTCATCTATACAGTATACAAAAAGACCATATAGAAGCTAAATATCAATAAAGTTCATTCGCAAGATGAAGGCATTAAAGAGTACAAGTACAGTGTCATGCAGTACTACTAAAAATTGCAAATAAAAGTCTTCAGATATGGAGACAAAAAGTAGTAGGTCCTCTCCTGTAGGTGTGTAAGAGTGGCTGGGCCTGTTTGAAATTAAATGTTTTTTTATGTGTGTCTCACACACCAATCCATCTGGCAGACAGTGTGAGAGTGGTCGTCGTGGGTCGAGAGAGATTCCCGTCTCAAGTAGAAGCTCTTGACTCAGCGGGGAGATGTGTGACTGAGTGTGTGTCTCCAGGCGAAGCTGCAGGGAGTGTAGACTCTCCTCAGCACCCAAGACCAACGAGTGGAGCTGTGCTGATGTCATGTCCAGTACATGAATCACCTGGAGAAAAAGCCATAAGACGAGAAGGGTTTCCTTCTCACGCTGTTCTTAGCTGGGATACACGAAGTGATAAAACGCATGATACTAAAAAATAGACTGCTGCAACAACAATCACCTGAAGTCTGGTGTCAGCGAAACCAAACAGCTTGTTGTGAAATGCAATGTTTCCAATATGGAAGCATTGCATCACTATATGTATATATCTATATATATATATATCAACATGATCTGAGATTTTGGATATTGCTACCTTGTGGTATAGCATAAATGTTGTCTTTCCCTGGTTTCAAAAGCTGCATTACAATAATATTATGTATGTCATTTTCAAAATTTATCAATGTTCTACCTGTTCTAATATTTGCCTTTACAAACTTCACTTATTAAATCCGCATTAGTGATAAACCAAAGAATTGTTGTATTAATATTCTGTCAGAGAACTAATAGCCATCCCTACAATTTTGCTATAGTATCATTATCAGCATTACCATTTCTGAAGATCTGCTGAATAAAAATATTGTGGTATACATCAATCAGCAATAACTTTAACAATACTGACTGTTGAAGTAATTAACATTGATCACCTTGCTACAATGCAAAGTTGGTGTTGGACATCCCATTGTCTTACAAACTTGGCTTTTACCTGTCAAAACAGTCACATGACCTCTAGGGTGTGTAACTGGCACTGGAGTGTTGTTGGCAGATCTTTTGAGTACTGTGGGTTACAAGTTGAGGTTTCCAGGGATCATAATTCTTCAGGCACATTCCATGGACGCTCAATCAGATTTGGATCTGGGGAATTTTGGGGCCAAATATTTAAACTGTTTATCACGTTCATTTGGCAGTTTCTCAGCAATTTTTTGTCGTGTTGCAGCATGCATTGTCCTGTTGGGGGAACCACTGCTATCTGGGTTTGCATTGCATGTGCAATGGCAGGTATGCTTGGTCTTATGGGACAGATGGCTTCTGTCAAGTGGCACCGCTGTGAATGCTAGGATCCAAGGTTTGGCAGCAGAACTTTGCACTGTATCAATGTGATCAATGTTATTTACCACTGTCAGTGGTGTTAATGTTATGGCTTACATAACTGTGATATTTTAAATCAATAATGCCCAGGCCAACTGCAGTCTTAAGTCCACTAAATAAAATATTGTTTAAGTGAGTCTATTGACAGGAGTGTTTATTATCAACCTTCATACTGAGAATATTCTGTAAAGCCGTGTAGCAGTAGGGCTTGTTTGTGTCAGGATCCAGCCTTCCACCACGCGCTGCTGGGTCCCACAGTAAGAGCAACTGCAGAAGAGACTCTGTTGGTTCTACCAGTGGCCTATTAAAACACACACAGTATTTAAAAGCAAGAATGAGGAGGAATGTTTGACTGGTCGATATGAAACTGTATTTTTGTCTCAACCTGCTGAGATTGTTGGGATAAGGGAGATGTGTGGAAAATAGGAGTTCTCCATTCATGTCCTCTACGGCCATGATATCTTTAGGACCTTTGCTCTTGACTTTACTTGTCCTACAAAAGCAGAAAAACCCACAGTCGGACAGAACTGAAAATAAAACCAACAAACTGAAAACCAGGTGCACAAAATGTAACAAACATTCAGGTAAAATATCAGTACACACTTATTACTTTGAGTCTACCTTTAGCATGGCAAATATTTTGCAGGTTTAAAAAAATGCTATAGCTACCATCACTACAGTGATGAAAAGTGAATACGTACATTTTTGTATTCGGCATATTGGCTTTTAGTCAATCTGTAGACTTCAATATTATCAAGTATCTTTGTATACTATGGTAACACTATAATTAATATCAAAATTCAAGTGTTTAATTTCATGTGTAAGACAAGGAATACAGATAAAAAAATGCATTGAGGCTACGTTGACTCACCACTGTACAGGCTGCATGTGGTATAAAAAGGGGCGAAAGCCACAAATGCATTCAAAGATCATTGTTCCAAAGCTCCAATAGTCCAAAGTTACAGTGTAAGGTTTACACTCAAACAACTCTGGAGCCTGGAACACATACGTTGATTTATAAAACAGAGCTTGATTGAAAACATAGTGTGAGGAGCAATGCATTACTGACGCCACACTAACCAGATATGGGAGGGTTCCAACAAAGGATGTGCAGACACTGCCCTGATCTAAGTCTTTTGCGTAACCCAGATCTATGAGTTTATGGACAAGCTGCAGAAAAACAAAAAATAAATAAGAGACGGGCAATGAAAACCGTAAATGAAATTTCAAATACACATAGTGTATGCATATAATAAAGAAAATGAGTTCACCTTCCCATCAGTCTCCTGCATAACTATGTTTTCTGGTTTAATATCTCTGTGAATTATTTTATTTTCATGGAGATACTGGATACCAGAACCTATATTTGTAAAACAAAAACATCAATTCCATATGGATCAACATGTGACATTATATCATTATTACACTTAAAGCTAACAAAATAAACAAAACCATTACCAATGTCACTGAGTAGCGAGAGGACTTCACTCTCCTTCAGCCCACAGCAATTTTCTGGTTTGTTCAACACCTAAATATAAATGTAGATTGGTTTATAATGCTAGTTTTTAAAGACAAGCAATTTTTTAGGGTCTTTATAAAGTACCCACTTGGTACCTTTCGTAGGTCTCCCCTGTAGCAATACTCCATGGCCAAAAGAGGTAAATCATTTAAAGCAATGGAAGTCAGCTCTTCTGGAACTTCTCTGGCCTGAACCACATTCACATGGTTGAGCCTACATCAGACAGAGAGTAAAAGACACAACAGTGGTTTGACAAAAGGAAAATGACCATGGAAGTTTATTCATGAGCTGAAAACGAGAAGATGATTCACACTCACTTCTTCATGATCTGAATCTCTCTGCTCCAGCGTTTTTTGTTTTTGGAATTTAGCTCCAGGTGGCAACGTTTCACAGCGATCTTCTCTCCTGACTCCTGTTCAAACATAGACCGGGAACTAATTAAGCCAGAGATACATGTGGATCTAAGGTTCATGTTTTCCATAACACTCAGGTGGGTGGGAGAACTTACAAGGTGCTGGTACAGATAGACATGTCCAAAGCCCCCCATCCCAAGTCTCTCCTTCATCTCCCAGGAGCCACACAACTGGCTCTGTCTGAGTGCTGTCCGCTCCATAGAGTGAGCTCTCTTTAAGCAGCTGGGCGACGGAGATAGTATGCTAAGATCTTAACATGAAGAATCAACACTAGAAATGGTCAGAAACATAATGGACTACATTTAATTTGCATGTGCGCATGTCCTTTATGCAGAAGAAGGAGAAGTAGTCAAATTATATACATCACTTGTTATAAAGATGTAGCAAAGACTGACCTGTTTTACTTTGATGTTGTTACTTTTTATATTCGGGGGTGCACACGTTGCTCATCGTATCCCTTTGCTTTCAAAGTGACCCAGTTTCCCTCGAGATGTTTAACAGCTTAAAATCACGTGACTGTACTGGAAGCTGCGCTTTGCTTATACTGTATCGTTAGCTACGCTAGTAAAACAAAGGTTAAAAGCCATTTGTTGTTATTGGATTGCCAATATTAGGTTAAGTAAAGTCTCACAGTATAATAAAAGCTTCACTATTTTGAAAGAAAAGTGTACTAAAAGCGACACATAATCAACTTAACTGGCAAAGAGATCAGAGGTAATGATGACAACTAAGCTAGCTTACTTTCAGAACATTGTTGCATCAAGCTTCTCTAACCGTGTTGTAGACGGTTCGTTTTCCGACTTAGTGTTCGACCCACCGCCGAAAATATCGTCGCACTTTGCAGTCCATCAAGTACGGGTTTAAAGTTAAATAGTTCGCTGTGTTTTTGTCCTAGTTTTCTTGGAGAAACTGTAGACGGAGACGGGTAGCTCGCTAACTGTTAAAAGTGAAAGTTTACTGACAAGATGCTGTCAGCGGGACTACGCCCTCTGTTGGTGGACTTCAAGCTTACGTTCCTTACAAAGTGTAAACAAGTGGATTGAACGTCAACAAACGTGTTGACTAAGTTTGCCATCTAAATTTACTCAACAAGCAGACATTAAAAGCTCAGGAAAACTATCCCCAAAACTTTTTCAGGTATTATTATTTTTCACAAGATATTGCCATATGCACATGCAATGCAGGACTCAAACTGAAAGTGAAAAGTTTTCTCTCAAATTTGTCTCTAGAACAGTGTTTTCATTTAATTAAGGATTTGTTTAAAAGGCTAGTCATATGGTGATGACCTCCTTTAATGAGAGACTTATGCAAAATACAATAATATAAAAAAAACCCACAGAAATTCATATGATTCCCATGCACCTAAGATATTACATGTAGTTCTTAAACAAAACAACTATAGCTACAAGTGGCATTTAAAATGCCAGACTATAATCTTTATAAAGCAGATCGAAGACAGACTCATTACAATTGTGAGGAGCGTATTGTGTATTTGAAACCTGTTCCTAAAGCTCATTTTAAACATAATGGGCATATAAATGAATTATTATCTTAAACAATGAATTCTGTGTTTGAAGGTTATTAGAAAACAGTTTATGAGGCTGTTCTCCCCCTATTATAACTTTTTAAATGTACTCCTACAATGCAGACTCCTTCCTACCTTATCACCTATACATTAATTGTAGTGTACTGTGATCACTGTGAATAGAAACACAACTTGCTTTTATACAGAAATTCCTTTTTTACCGTCAGTATTCTAATTTGGCTCCATTTCTCTGTATGTTTCATACAATCCTGTCAGATTTACAATTATTTACAAAAGTACATTTAGATTTTTAAATATACGTAAAATACATTTACATTTTTTAGAAGTATTTATGTTTAATAATATAAGGCCATTAAACATAAATGCTTTTTAAATAAATCATTCAGTATTAACTCAAGGCAAAAATAGGACCATAACATTACAGGGATATATTCTGTGTTATGATCTATATAAGGTTCTGAGGGTTTGACGGATCCGGGGGATCTTGTGATTTCACAATCTATTGAGCAAAAGATGAGTTCACCGAAGACTGTGAGAAATGGTTACTCAAAAAATATGACAAGCGTAATATGATGAGTAAGAGCTGAGACAATAAGGACCATTACTGATCCGTACAAAATTAAAGAAAATGCTCTGACGCTGTTTTTGTTACATTTGTGATGTTTTCTTCCTTGTGAAACAGTTTGTCGCATTTCTAAGGAAGTGCAAACTGAGCAGTTCTTTCCCTTCAAGTGTTCTGTTTGCGATGTGTATTTTTATATTGCATGTGACATTCTTCCATTCTGTCCAGCTGAATCTGACAGCACAGAAAAAATTGGAGTGTTGAAGTTTGGAGGTTAAACATTTTTGTGTTGTTTTCAATTCCAAAGTAGAATTTTAACACACTCTGATATAAATGGTGATGGTGTTCAGAGCTGGAGTTATTTGACAAAGTTGACTCTTCAATGGCAATGTTTTACTTTATTAAAAATTTCATTTTTAAAATTTAGCTTTCCTATTTGCCATTCTTACAATTAATTTAAATAAATAAATAATTCCCACACATTTAGTGTAGACAGCCTGAACCTTCAGGGAGTGAAACTAACAATAACTAGGTTGTTAAATAAGTATCTCAGCTGTGTAAGGACTAGGGCGCCGTGCTAATTGCATGACTATTTTGAAACTGTTTATTTGATTCCATTGATTGTGGAGCTGTGTAAAGCCTGAAAAGGTGTTGAAATGAACTCTGTGGGGATTAAATCAACACAGGACTTTTTGCTGTGTGCCGATTCATACGGAAGAAATAGCTTTGTGGTTTTGAGTAACAGGTATTTTACAGAATTCAGAAAACATAAATTTCTTGATTTCCTGTCTTGGAGCAAGGTTTACACTGAAGATCCTTTAATCAGGATGCACTTCTTTGATATTAATTTCATATTAGGCTTAAAATCACTCTGTGACTCACACTCTGCTTCTGAAGGCTTGTATTTCCCATGTATTTCTTATTTTTTGCCTATCCTTTTTGCTGTGCTCTGATGTCAGTGTATTTCCGCATCTCCCACTAACTACGACTATAGAGGCATCTACATGTTACTGGACAGACCGAACCATGGCAGTGTGTAAATAAATACGGGTTAAATCAGATATAGCTCAGAACTGCAGCATACACGTATACAAATACATGTATATAGATGTATACTGACTAATGGATAAAATTAAAAGAAAGGGCGCACCTCACCAGTGTGTCAGGTTGAAGAAATATAAGGACCCCATATTTTCATATATATATATGTTCCCTATCTATCAGTCTGTAACAGAGCCTTTCATAGGAGGAAATCTTAGTCATTTCATCGAACCACTCCCTCACCGATATATCTCCTTTAGTTTTCCAATGTCGCAACACTAACCTGCATCTGCGGTTCTGCACCATGAGATCTGGTGGACATTTAGACCACTTCCCTTCGGCACCACACCCAAAAGACAAAGCATCGGTTGTTGTATCAGTGTAGAGGACACCACGGTATTGATAAAGGAGATCATCTTAGACCATAAGAAATCTATCATGGGGCATGAATACAACATATGTAAGAGGGTGCCACACGAAGCATCACATCTCCAACATAGGTCAGAGTCTCTAAGTCCTAGCCGTGCCATTTTACATGGGGTCCAATAAATCCTGTTGATAATTTTATAACTAATCAAACGTGTCTGCATTTCTCTTGAAACTTTAAACCATAATCCAATAATTTGCCCCCATATTTCCCCAGATATCTCTTCCCCTATATCCTTCTCCCAGCATCTCTTAAGGCCTTCAAAACGTTTATATTGGGGACTTATTTGATGGAAAACAACTTCTGTCTTTTGAACAATTAAGGGAAAAGTATAAACTCCCAAACAAAGATTTTTGGAAATACTTGCAGGTACGGAGTCGTATTCTGGTGTACCTTAAACGAATACCACTTATATCCAAAACCGAAATACAGGTCAGACTGGAACAGGATGGGCACTTTAAAAGGAAAACATCATGTTTCTGTAACCTCTTGAGGGGATCCCAGCCACCCAGTTTTGAAGGCCTTCTTTCAGACTTTTTATATCAAAGGTGATCATGAACAAGATTTGAAATACAAAAAAAGATGTTTTTATTCAATAAAGCCAAAGAAATGACCATGTGTGCTATTTTCTGTATAGAATTGGGCGCAACATTTGTAAACTGGTCTTGAGGACTGTTACAGAGTATCATGGACACCTTTAATTCCCTGATTGCATAATTTCATTTAATTTCAGAGATTAAACAAGGCTATGGATATAAAAGGTTAATGTCAGCATGTTCAGAAACAATACAAGCACTCAGAGAGATTGTTTTTTAATATCTACAACAGTATATGGACAACAAAGTGCCCAGACTGGAAGACAGAATCGAAACGTTCAGCTGCAGTTGACTTCAACCACAAACGCTTTGATTACGTGCGTTGGGTAATTCCTGTGAAATAGTTTGTCTTTGTAAGACCAACTGTGAGTTGCTTAAAGTAGCCATCTATCAGAGAAGGAGTGAGTAATATAATTGTTCAATGTGGTTTTAGTTTTTGTTGTTACGTGCAGCATCACATTGGCTGCAACATCATGCATGTTGCAGCATATGTGTTCAGCTGTAAGAGGATAAATGAGTAACACAGGCCTTGGAGAATGTATTGAATGTATGAAATCACCACACCAATGACAATGGCTATTCTCTACGAGGAAGTTGGTTAAGTTATGAGTAAAGGATTACGTTAACAGAGTAAAAGAGTCAGGTCATTCACACATTAAATAAAGTACATCATTTTCAAGTTTCAGGATGTGCGGTCAATGCAGCTGTTTGCACATAAAAACTAAAAGAATGCACTCAGAGAATGCAAACCTCTACAGACCCAGCTAAATTCCCTACAACATATGCTCCCCAGCAATAAATGCTCACCTTTTAATCTCACTTTTATTTTCTGTGAGCTCATATATCAGCTTTCTTCCAGACTGGGTTATTCATATTTGTTATGAGTATTCCTAAGCCTGAGTTTTAGTTCAAGGTCTTTTGGTGCAAAAAAAGAGTAAATTCTGGTGCCACCTGAGAGGTGAAATTTTTTTTACTCTTTATGTTTATCTTTATTATGAGTTTATTGGTTGTTAAATGGTTAAAAATATTGCTAATTTATTTATGTAATTACTCTCTCACATAAGGTTCACAGATGCTGCACAAGTGACGGAAATTAAAAATGAATAGCAAATAACATCACATTGTAAAAATACATTAAACGAGAGTGATAAAGTAAAGTCAAAATGGTTATCTTAAAAAGGTAGGCTCAGATAACATCCTGACGAAGGAAAAAGATTGACCTTTAAAGGGAAGAAAAGTAATCTCTTTGCGCTCAAAGTCGTTCACGAAAGAAGAGAGTGAGGATGACTTCATTTTATACTTGCTGTGGTTAAAAGCTGTGCAGCATTTTTTTTAT